>APFE031569700.1:46820-71654 GCA_000404065.3 Pinus taeda
AAAAATAGCCTGCGGGCCCACTTAGTGAAGGCGACTCCTTTCCACTAAGCTCCATCATCTTGTTGCATTCTCAACAAGCATTTCTTGTTGCACACTTTTCAACAATATTTTCTATTTTTGTTTCAAATTGTGAGTGGAAGGAAAGGAGGTTCACCAATTTTCTCTTTCATATTTGATGCTTTGTTCGATGGAAGTATAGAGTCAAGATTGTGTGAATACTTTGAAATTCTATCAATTCAAAAAAAACCACAGACGTGTTGCAATAGGAAACCATGTTTCCTATATCAGCGCAACCATACCACCTCCTCTCAAAATATTCATAACCACAGAGAAAATTATTTAGTTTGAACAAGTTTTTTGGAGTTATGAGAAGGAAACCTTTGAGTGTGATCCGAAATTGATTTCTAAAACTTTATTGAGGAAAAAATGGGGCATAGTTTCAACAAGAGAGATCCCACTAACATTAGTAGAATTTACTATCACCCTCGTTGTCACCAAATTTGAAAATTTATCATACATGGAGAATCATACTCAGTGGTAATAGTGTTCCAGATTCAATGAAAGATTGTGGACATTAGTGTTTCCTTTCACAAACTAATAATATATCTAATATCTTTAAGAGGAGTTTATCCAACACTTGATTTACAACCACATATGAAACTTATTTTGGTTGTCAAATTTTCATATTCGTCAATTCTATGGCTATACACTAGCAATGTTATATTTTTAATTGCGGTATATGCAGTAATGATGAAATTGAGATGTTGATGTACTTTTGACATGGCCTTATCATTATTAAGTCATAATCATTTGATTGATGTAATGATTAATTTTCCAAATATACATGATTTGATTTAGACATGTAGATGGGAATTCTTGTGTTATGAAATATTGATGATTTATCTAACCTTTATTTTGTGTGCATGTGTGCTCCTTCCTATTGTTTTTGTGTGTCATATTCTTACTCATTAATCCTGGATATTAGAAGATAAGGAAAAAAAGACAATTTATTTCAGCCATATTTTTCCTTTCTAGGCCCATGCATACCATACAGGGGCATTTATTACCACAACATTTGGTCCCTTAGAAAGACTAGGTCATGGGAAAGTAAGCAATACTAGCACTAGTATTGACAAAAATCAACCACTAACCCATATAGACATGTAATTTACACTTGGTATGAATTGTCTCAGTTCCTATACATGGGATATGGAACTTGTGCATAGAGAGTCATTTTATCCACTTTATCTATGCCACAGGATAGATTCCACAAAAGTTTTAAAAGCAAGTTAAGGCAAGTATTTTAGGGATCTTTCATTGAAGTGTTTTTTATGTTGTTGTAGTGTTGAATAATTTATTAGAATTTTACACCTTTTTAATTTGGTTGTTGAGGAGCCTTAAGGTTTGTAACGGTTTTCAAGGATCATAGAGTACGTAGGAGGAAAAACCCCAAGTTATTATCCAAATACTCAAAACATCATAAGGAACCGTAGTACACCATGTACACCAATGCGAGTGTGAAGCACAACTTCAATATAGATAAGAGAGATAAGTTACATAATAACTCCTTACATGGTAGGAAACTTCCTCCAAAAACCCAATAAAATCACACATCCCAAATCACATGTCTTCAATAATGACTACATTCTATATATCTATTTACACATTGCACATGTGGCCCCTTCCTCATTAGGTTGTGCCTATTATATATACATTTACACATTGCACATGTGTCCCCTTCATCATTAGGTTTTCCCTATTCTATATACATTTACACATTACATGCACATTTAACCCCATATGTGCCCCCCTTTGAGTCATATCAGATGCATTTAACCCCACATATGCCCCCCTTTGGGTCATATCACTAATCATCACTTCTAGTAGGGGTATCAACAATCCAAGAGAGAAAATACTTCAATAAAGATGCTAAGTAATCATCCTCTTATATCCATACAAAAAATTTGAAACCAACACTACACTTCATCTTTTGCTACATGTACATGTATCTTTTGACATCCACTTAGTGACCTTTCCATGAGAGTCAAGAGTCTAAATGTAGTGTTTGCAACCCCTTCTCTGAGGCCAATGATCTCATACTTAAACTCAATTAGGTCCTTCAAATATGCCTTCTAAGAGTGATCAAGGTAGATATCAGTGACCACCCATCCATTCCACTGGCTCAAAGCACAATTCTCCATCTTGGAAGCTTTTCTACAGATTTTTAGGTCCTTACCTTCTGGGGTTATTTTGAGGCCTTAAAAGATGTTTTCTTGACATGGAAAGGGTTCAAGTAATAGTCACAAGCTCTCACCTAAGCTTGATGAGAATGTGTACTTCTTGGTTAGACCTTTCCAATGGGCTACCAAGTGTGCCAAATAGAGATCATATGCAAAAGTTACGACCCTAAAAATTTGGCATACCACCTTACCCCATCGGAGCAACGAACATGTTGATGTTTCGTCTCCTAGGCTTAGGTTTTTCGATATTTAGGGTTTCCTCATTGTTGATTTAAGTTGAAAAGGGCCTTTTGTCCTCATTATAATACACTCTGATGAATGCCCATAGCCATCACATCTCTTCTCATAGATAAGATACTACCATTAGAGTGAGTTCGTTTCATTTCACATTATTTACAGTTTCAGCAAATTCAGTTTATTAAAAAGAAGTCAATTTTTATTGTATCTCTATGTTTTTGTTATAAATTTATATTTTGTTTCATTCCCTTCATAAATCTGGATCATTGGTATCATAGTGTTGTGCTCTTTATCTGTTATTTTGTGCTTGTCACCAAAGTTGTCAGGGTATAAAGAGTTGGGACTCAAACTACTTGAACCTTTGCAAGAACTTCTCGCCTTGATGGCCTCCCATGGTCAAAGAAATGAAAAACAAGGGAGCATGGGATCATATTAAACTATTGTTCAAAGAATCCCTCACACAATAAAGGAATGAAATGATGGATAATTTTTCCTTGATCCTTTGACGATTTCCAACACTAACCACATCTTCATCAATCGGCCACTTTGGAGGCACTGCCCGATTCAAGGTACAAGTTAGTTTTGATATTCATGTTTTTGAAGGTAAAATGGCTGTAGATGCTCTAAAAAAATGGTCAAATCATATAGAAGGATATTTTTATGTCCATAATTTTTCCGATAGAGAAAATATTACCTTTGTGCTCCTTAAGGTTGTCCCCCGTGTCAAGGATTAGTGAGACACTTACTATGAGAAAAATACCACAAAGGAATCTAGAAAATTTGCGGTCATACCCACTTGGGACTCTTCTAGAGATGTTATTAAGGAATAATATTACTCTATTGGAAGCTATGATGACTGGTACATGAGATGGACCACACTATGATAAGATAGGGACCAAACAGTGCCAGAGTTCACAAATATATTCCATACCTTTGCACCAGGTTGGGTATAAAAGACTTTGAGTGACATTTAGTGCTTAAGTACCATGTATGTTTTCACATATACATATAGATAGGAATTTTTTTACATCAACTCAGTTGGCATAGCGTACCGATGTGTTGTCAAAATCGAGCAAAAATTTAAGGAGAAGAAGCAGGAATTTGGATACGTGAATTACTCACAACAAAAGTAGGGAAAAGGTATCCCCAACCTACTGAACAAAGGACAGAGCTATGATGGACCACCCCAGGAAAAAATTTCTAAGCCATAAATAAAAAATGGTAATGAGAACATGAAGAAACAAAAAAGAAAGTGGTGTGAGTTGCATAAGTGCCCTTGGCATAACACCAATGAATGTCACTAAAAGCAATTGTTGGTGGAAGAGAAAAAGGCCTTAGAGTTAGATGCAAGTTCTGACTTTGAATCATATATAGGTAAGTCGAAGTTTATCATTGACGCAAAACCTAATGCCACCATTTCTACCGCCAAGATCCAACCAAGTGAACCCGATGAACTAGATGAAGGTGAGCACCTTTTTCACTCACAAATGTGGGTGAACAGTGTTATACTACACTTCATTGTCGATAGTGAAAGTCAAAATAACCTCATAAAAGCAGATATCATCAATAAATTGGACCTACTGAAAACACCACACTCATAGCCATACACTATCGGTTAGCTCTTCCAAGGGTGATATCTCCACGTCAACCAATAATGTCGTTTTCCCTATATTTAAACCCTTCAAGGATGAGGTATTGTGTAATATTTCCCACCTTGAAGTTTGTGATGTTTGTTTTGGCCAACCATACTTGTGCAAGCATCATTTATTATATGACTCTAAACATTTTATTTTTATTATTACTTTGTGCACACAACTATATAGGATATCAAAAGTAGCTATGCTTATTGCACAGTGAGTAGAAGGTCATGGCCACATCCATGGCATCTATACAGGGCCTCTCCACATAGCAGAATGAGTGGAAGGTCATGGAAGGATACAAAGACATCTTCTCTTCACCCATTAGGGTACCTCTACACTATTAGGTCAAGGATTCAATCATTCTAACCCCCCCACCTCTGCCCAATGGGCTAGTATATCGTCACTCTCTTCTAAAAAATGAGGCAATCAAGCACCAAATATAAGAGTTGCTCCAAAAAATGGTACATTTGACTAAGCTCCTCACCCCACAGAAGCTCAATTGTACTTGTGGAAAAGAATGACGAGGCCTAGCATCTTTGCATTGATTATAGGGCCCTAATCAAAGTCATAATCAATAACTAGTACCTAATTATCAAATTGATGAAATTCTTAACCAGCACAAGGGGGGAAGTAATTTAGTGAGATTAATCTAATTCTAGATGCCACCAAGTCCCAATATAACAAACTAATGTGTGGAACACTACTCTCAAGTCCAAAGAAGGTATTTTTGAATGGTTAGTCATGCCCTTTGGTTTAACGAACGAACCAGAAATTTTCATGAAGCTGATGGATGATATCTTGCGACCTTTCACTAATTCCTTTGTGTTGGTATATCTAAATGATATCCCCATCTTCAGTAAGAGTTGGGAATAACACTTGCAACATATTCAATGGGTCTTTCACACTCTTCAACACAACAAGCTATATGCTAACTTGGAAAAATTCTCCTTCGCATGAACGAGGTCCTATACCGAGCCTACATTGTTAATGTGTGTGAATCCAACCAAGATTCAAGTCATTCATGATTGTCCAGCCTCAAAAAACTAACATAGCTTTATATTTTCTTAGGCTGACCAACTTTTATCATAGGTTCTCATTGGGATTCTCCCATATTGCATCAGCACTCACCCAAGTGACCAAGGGTGATGGTAAAGCAAATTGTGTGTGGGGAAGTTGCAACAAAAATATTTCAATGATCTAAAAAATTGCTTGTGCTCAACCCTATTTCTTTCCTTACCTGATTTGAAACTACCCTTTGAGATTAAGAAAAATACTTCAGACTACGTTGTGGTTGTAGTTCTTACTAAGCATAGTCATTAGATGGCCTAACAAAGTGAGACACTATTATATGTCATTTGTAAGTACCCCATGCATGAAAAAGAACTATATTCCATTGTATAATCTTGTTGCTAATGGAAGCATTACATTCTCAAGAAGGAGACAGTCATCTACATAGATTAAAAGCCTCTATAGCTCATGAAGACACGTAAAATTGTCAAACAATTGTTGTCAAAAGTGATCCAGATACTTACAATAGTTTAATACAAGACAAGGAGCATCAATCACATTATCGACTGCCTTAGTTGATCTCCAGTTGTAGCACTAACCATGGTGCTCCACTCATGCGAACATGAGGCCTCTAAGTGGCCCTAACTCTATGAGAACAATCATGACTTTACTACCACCTACCAGATGTTGAGCGCATGCACAGCCATCACTAACTTTCATCTTCAGGATAGATTGTTATTTCATTTGGGCCATATTTGTGTTCCTTTAAGCGAGTGTGCAAATTTGATTAGGAAGCTCACTACAGTCGGATGGTATGACACTTTTGCATAGAGAAGAAAGTGGACATACTACAAATGTATTTCTATTGGCCAAAACTTCAATACAATGTCAACAAGTATATCAGGTCTTGCATTGCCTACACCATTTCCAAACTATCCATTAAGAAGTAAGGCTTGTACCCCCCTCTATCAACTCTCGACAAGCCCTGGGAATCTATCTCCATGGACTACATGTTTGTTCTTCCTTCAAACGGGTAGGGTAATGACTGTGTCTTCATGGTTGTTGATATATTTTCTAAGATGGCCATTATGACATCCAAAAAGAAGGATATCACAAGGGAGGCCATTGCCAAACTCTTCTTCAAACAAGTGAGTGTACATTTTGGAATACCACAGACCATCATATCTAATCATTATAGTAGGTTCTTAAGCACATTCTGGCCAAGCCTCTAGTCATTGTTCGACACTAATATCACCAAATACATTGCTTTCCACCTCCAAACTGAGTCCCAGACAAAAGTAGTCAACATGGTGATCGTGCATATCTTGTGCATGTACAACTCCAACCATCCACACACATGGGATGATATTCTTCCCTATGTTCAACACAACTACAATATAACCCTTCATAACTCGACTAGCCACAACCCTTTTTAGGTGGGCCTAGTATTTCAACTATTGGGTCCTATAGATGTAGTACTACCCCTTGCATCCACACAGACATAATCTTCCCATGATCACTTTGAAGCTAAAAAAGCCACCAAATTCATTGAAAAAAATTAGTACATCCATCAGTAGGTCCATGATATTTTAGAAAAACCCAATTCTGAGTACAAGTAATGTCATGATCAACACTGAGTGCCATACAAATTTCAAGTGGGAGACAAGGTTTGGTTGCATTTGTAGAAATGACGCCTTACAGAATCCAATCAAAAGCTTCATCCACTTTACTATGGGCCTTACATCATGACCTGGGTTGTTTGTGGCATTGCTTTTGAGCTAAGAATTTCCCCCTTCCTTTGCTTACACACAGTGTTCAATGTGGACCTACTTTGACCATACTTTCCACCATTATTAGACACATTAGAGATAGCATAGTAGTTGACACTGACAGAGCTCAACCATGGCTGCATGGAATATGAAACCATTGATCAGATCATCGACACACAAGTTAATGGCACTTACACTAGAGGATCCAACTTTATTGGGTTGTCTCAGCAGGGCAGCTTTGGTACCAAGCCAAGTGGGTCACCTAAGGGAAAGTTCAGCAAAATTTTCTCCATCTGATGGGGGGCCTCAACGTAATGGAGACCATTGCTTCCTAATGGGGGAGAACTCATCTAAGTCGATATTAGTGGTCACCCACTTATTCCACTAGTTTAAAGCACAATTCTCCATCTTGGGATTTTTTCTACAGTTTTTGGGTCATAAATTTCCAAGGTCGTTTTAAGGCCCTAAATGGCGCTTTATTGACATGCCAAGGGCCCATGTGATATAAATTATCTATCCCTAGTAGTCGGTTAGAATATATACTTCTCGGCTAGACCTTTCCAATGGGCTACTGAGTACACCAAACAAAGATCATATGCAAAAATTACAACCCTGAGAAGTTGGCGTACCAATTAACCGCATCGAGGCTACAAACCTTTTGGTGTTTCAACTCCTAGGGTTGGGATTTTTGATATTTGAGGTTTCGTCATTGTTGATTTATATTAAAAAGGGCCTTTAAACCTCATTGTAATGTAATCTGGTGAATGCATGTAGTCGTCACATCTCTTTTTAGAGATAATCTACCAAGATTCAAGCAAGTTTGTTTCATTCCATATTATTTACATTTTCAACACATTTCATTTATTAATAAAATTCAAGTTTTATTGTATCCTTTTTTTGTTATAAATATGTATTTCATTTCATTTCCTTCATAATTGGATCAAATAGACTACATCAAACTATAGAGGATCCAAATCAACTTTTTTCTTTTTCCTAGGGCCCTGGATCTCCTCAACAATGGATATCTTACCTCCTTCCCTAGTCATAATATTGATGTCGGGGCAAGATAAATATGTTGACTCATGACAAAGGATCCTAAACTTAAAATTCACTGTATTAGAGCCACATTTTCTACTATCACATGCCTCATATTTTTTAATTAGCTCTATACAATCCTCAATATTATGTCATGGTATTTTATAGTGTTTGACAAGGTTATGGGCATTTTTTAGAAATATGATTCACTTTGATGCAATTACAATATTGTGGTGGAGGACAATTTGTATCATTTCATGAATCTTGATCCTACTTATTCTAATTTGGGCCTTTATTTCCACATGCAATTAATTCAATACAAAAGCATTAACCTCAAATCTTCTATCAACATAGATCATGCTTGCTAGTATTTTACATGATGGGTATTTAACATGCAAAAGTCATAGTGTACAATCATCATAAGGTTGTTGTGATTTTTCATAAGGGAACAATGGTAGGGTTCATGCCCTATGTGTTTCTCAAAACACCCCATTTATTCCTTCCCCACAAATAGATTAGCAAAAATAGTGGCATACCTATGAACCATGGGGTGGCCATTCCACATATGCCCACAATTTTTTAAATTATGCACCACATTACCTCCCTGGGATTGCCCTTTGCCCATTCTTTGATATGACCATAAAATTCCATCAATTGGTATTGGAACTAGGCCATTCTAGGTACTAATCTTGGGATGGGTACAACTACCAATCCACTAATAAACTCCAACATCATAGTGAACTTCGATGCTTACCATTGATTACTCAAACTATGCTTTAGCACTAAGTTCATAGATGTGACAACAATCCATTGATGAACTATTCGTCAAATTTCATATTCTAAATAATATAACTCTTGCAACTCATCGGGTCTCATAATCAATGGCCATAATCCCACATTAAGTTTCCAAACATTTGCTTAATTCCCTTCAACTAAGAAATACTCTACTGCTCAACTTTTGGGTTTTGAAATTCCTTCACAATTCTTAATTCCATTGATCCAAAGTTAATATCAGGGCAGTGTGAGCACTTTGCTTGCACTTCATATGCCACTATAAATCCATTTTATATAGAGATGTTTGTATATTTTCGTGATAGATAGCATTAATGTTCCTCCGTGTGTTATGAATGGCATTGCAAAGGAACCAATGTTGCTCCTCGTCATCTTCACTATGACCATGAAACAAAGGAATCTATGGGGAAGACTCATATAATTGAGATGCCATTTTTGTATGTTGATTAAGGATTACCAAGAATATCTAAAAACTTAGTTGTTGTTATAAAGGAGATGTCACTACATATACACATAGAATTTGAAAACAAAATGGATAAATTTTGACTAGTTCTTACAGTCACAAGCAAACTATGCACTGACATTTTTGTGAGTACACTTTGATCACTGACAACATAAAAATTTGTGCCATGAGGAATGAATATAATTATAACTTGAATCATAATAAAATTCATAGGGGATGGCAGGTGGGATATATTGGTATCATTATCAGTGTAATCTACCTCCTTCTTAGTAGCATGGCCACCTAGAAATCTAGGACATAGTGAAATGTATACTCAAACAAATCTTCCTCCTAACTCTAAGATTATATGGATTCTAAAGAAACTATAGGATCAATGTTCTTGGTTGGCATCTCTTTGCATGTGATTCAACATTATGCAAAACTAACTTCATCACAACTTTGAAATCTCAAGTCTTCAAAAGTGTCCTTCAATTCTTTTAACTCTTTCATCCTCTACATAACCATGATATTTTGATCTTTTAACATGATCATTGAGACTTTGTTTTATTTGGTATCTAGCTTCAACCTATATGATAGCTATTGATATCTATTGAGCCACTTATTTTTATTGAATCCTTTCCTTTGGTTCCCACTTCAATAGTTCTACTAATATCATGAACCTAATAAGCCAAGATTTAGAAATGGATTCTCTCAACTTAGACTCTACACTTTTTCTAATATAAATTTATTAATTATGGAAAGCTAAAAAAAAAATTAAAGTCTTAAAGGTTTTTTGTCTATAGACTGCTCATCATATATATCTCTAGGGAAATGGATGCATTTTTCTGATAATATCTTGATTTGGAACTAAAAAATATCAATGAAAGGCTTACCACCATACAAAATTAGTGGTGACTGTCACAGATAACGACCATCAAAGTAAAATTTTGCCCTCAGAGAGTCCCTTTCATAAACGATTCATGATGCATGGCCTCCCAAGCCCCTAAAATTCTCTTAGCTACAAAAGTAAGTTTCACCTTAATAGGGGCTAGAGCAATCAAGATGGTCTTCAGATTCATATTGCTCCACCATTTGTGACTCTATGCGCATGTCAAGGTTATACAAATTCTTATAAGGGTTTTTCAAGTTTCATGGCCTCCAACACTTGTAATTATCAACTAGGGACATGGCATGTGAGATCAATCTATATTAGCAATAATTCCAATTTGTCCATTTATCCATTGGTGTGAAACAAAGGATCTAATTGACTATATGCAAGCCTTTATCTCCATTATAGTTAATGTACAAAAATTTTATGAGAGGCCTCCAAAACTTTTATGAGAGGCTTTTCCAAAATTTTGGAGGCCTCTCATAAAATTTTATGAGAGGCTTTTTTAACATTTAACTAAAATTATTATGAAGCAAAAATAGCATAAAATTTCAAAAAAAATAACTAACTATTGATTTTCATCGTGACTCATGTGAATTAGACAAATCAGTGGTTGCATGCTCATCATCATAGATAGCCTAATACGCAAAGAATTCCTGACACAAGTGAGTGCACGAGAATGCATGTGATCCCTAAGAAAACTCAAGATTTCCTTTCCATCCTTAAAGTGCGAGCTGTACTTTTCTATATTTGGAATTAAGAGCTCGAACTTATTAGCCATCTTGACTTTAGTGATTAAGTATTTATGCATGTGACCTTATTTTGTTAAAGATATCCTTTTCATGTCAACTTCATATTTTTGTGTGATTTGTTGGAATTTTTATATTACTTATTGTATGTGTCAAAACCCATAAAGTGGACCAAAACTAGGTAAGTTAAGATCAATTATTTTCTAATAATATTATCCCAATATTTGATGCAAATAAACCATTATTCACCCACTTGGTTCCTAGACTATATGGCTAGTCTCACCCAGTACTAGATTGGTCCTCGCATCCTAGCTATCTTTCATTTTCTAATACCTAGTTGTCATGATCTTCTTCTTCTTAGGTCTTCTAAATTTATTTCATATAAACAATCCGGTCTTATAGTCTTTCCCCCTTTTTTTCCCATTTAAGGACCTCATTATGTACTACAAACAACTATAATGTTCCTCTTGATGCTCATGTTTTCCATTTTCGGATTGAGTATCATCAACAAACATTGTTATTGTCTCTTGATTCCTTGTAATATCTAACTTTATTTCTAAGGAACTCAAGTTCCTTTATCATCACTTATACTTCAACTTCCACGGCTTTGTCCTTGACAATAGTGGCATGAGATATAGTTATTTTGGTAGATGGTAACTCACTTAATCTATCTCTCATGATACCTATCAAAATCTCTTATGAAGTATAGAACACAACATTTTTTGCACTTATCTTCTTCTTATTTTTTTATTTGTACTCTCATGATAACTGCTTATCTATGGTGTCCATATGCAATCAATTTTAGATGAGAAGCTTCATCCAAATGCTCATAGATAGATCGATCACCCCATGAAAAATAAAAACTTATCTACCCGGAGTATGGAGATATTCCATTACTAGTTCTTCACCTTTGTTTGTTGATGCGACCTTTCTGGATGGTTTATCATGTTCAAATGTTGGGATTTCTATAATTTTTTCACTTATATCAAGTTCTTTTGTTGGAGTAGGCACTTTCATCATATACCTTCGTATACACCTCGTCTTCCACCAGAATACCTATCTTTGATAAATATTCTTCATCATAAGTTAGGTCAATTACTTTACTAGATTCTTATCGTTGATTGATTTCCTACTTAGTAGTTATTTCTTTGTATCTTATTTTTTTCTCTTCCTCCTCCTTCCTATGTTGCTCTTCCAAAACCTTTACACTTTGCTCAACCTCAACAACTCTTCTCTATCTTTCCAATTTCTCTTGAGAAACATCCTCTCCATTCTCCTCTTGCAAATATCTCTTCAATTTTGAGTTGAAGTTCCTCATATCAAAGTATTGTAACTTGTTCTTCTTCAATTGCCATAAGTTCTATCTCTTCTTGAAATCTGGTTTCTTTGTGTCTTCTAGCTTCCCCAACTTCTCTCTTAGTAGTGAGACCACAACTAATTTCAAACAACTATTCATCAAAAGACAAAGCCATAAACATAATCATGTAAAGGATATTTCCTCCTTTCCAAAACCTCATCCTATATTTCATGACTATAAGGCCAAGTTTACGATACCTTCTCACAGTTTTTTAAAACTAAACCCTTAGGATCATGCCTGATGAATTAGCTAGATTTGAATAAATACTCCAAATGATTCAATATTACTTGCCTAACATGCCTTATATCTTTAATAAAATAATGCCTTAACTTAAGGCGGCAATATTTTTATCTTTACATCCTTTACTAATGATGCATTGAACTCTTACAAAATATTTTGATAATAGACCTCTTCCACAACCAAACTATCGAGAACACATTCAGGTATAATGCAAGGGCAGGAAATAGCATCATAAATTATGATATAAGTGCAGTTTCCCTCCAAATACTAGTTTCCCACTCACAAAATGCATTCCTTAGCTTGGTTAGTGATCCTTAGACACTCTTCACAAAATAATTAAATATAATCGTACTAAAAATAAATCACATATGAGTGAGTTAGACTTCTTAGATTTATTAATCGTACTAAAAGAAAATCACATATTAGTGAGTAAGACATCTTATATTTGTTTTCCTAGATTGTTTGGAAATAAACATGTATGGAGCTTCTACAATGTGTCGATATATATTTAACCCTACAAATAGACATTCTTAGCACAAACTACATCTAGAAAATACTAAGCCATGTAAACGGAAGTTGAAACACTCGGCATCTTTTCTCTTTGTTGAACTCCTTCAATAATTGAGCTCATGTAATTGGAGATAATAGCTCCCTAATTTAAAGACCCCCCTATAGTAGACATTGTATAAGCTAATGGAATCTGAGTATGAATGAAACAAAACCAACCCTTCTTACCATATAACCAACATTCTAGCATCATAAGATACATTTAAGGTTCCCTCAACCCTTAAATATTGTACCACACTATAGTCCCATGGAAGAAATTGTCATCTTCATTCCACCAACTTAACAATGTCTTCATCAAATCATGTTCCTCATAAAAAAAATAGTTACAAAGGCATGGTTTAGTATAACTTTTGCCTATGGAAATTTATAATATTGGGGTGCCTCGTAAGGCAAGAAAAATCTTACACGTTGTACTATATCATTTTCATTAGATAATTTCTAGGATCATAATGATTTAATATCCAGTAAATTGCTTCAATGCAAAGAGATATCGGTTCCCTTACAACAATAAAATGCAAATGACATCTAATGTTGATGAATACTTTGTCATTAATGCTCCTCATTGTAGTGTAACTATGAGGTATAGTCTTAGGGTATTCCTCTCTCTTGGACTTTTGGTACAATTTGTTCCATCTCGATGGAGAGGTTGGAAGTCCAATAGTTGGTTCAAAGCCTTTGTGAATTTGGTGCAACATTGGCTTCTTGAAAAAGGGAATTTTGAACCATTAATATTATATCCTCTTATGGATCCTCAACAATGTTGTTGGCTCATGTGAAACCTTCCCTAAATCCTTCTTATTTTCTTTTGGAGATTTGGTCAATTCTCTACCCAGAGTCCTTTTTAGCAGCATTCGTTTGCAAAACACCACACAAGAAATAATTGCACCAATATCAAACCATATGCAATAATTAATTTGCAATTTTTCCTCAAATCGATAAGCCTCGATACAAATACTTCAAACATCTATTCACAAAAAACATTTACATATTTTGATTACCCACAAAAGATAAATAAGACCTTATCATATCATGCAAAAATTAATATTGGAATTTCTCACATGGCACACTCCACTACATCGATGGCTAATCATAATGTAACACACCTCCTCTCATATATTTAAGTTTTAACCTTATACAGAAATTACCTGCAGACGAATTCTAAAAACAGAAAATATACAATGGCAAGAAACACAAAACAAATACACAAAGATTCTCCCCTGGATCCCAAAACTGGAACTACCAAATTGATTTTTCATTATGTTTCTTTCAATGTTACAATACATATATATTCATGCAGAAACACTCATAAAACCCAATCCATTAACCCTGGATTAGAACATAACTGTAATTCCCTTTATCAGATCTACAAAATACAATGGATAGAAAACCATCATGCACAAAACCATAATATAGGGTCCAACAAAAATTATCGGGGAGTTGCTCCAAACCTCGTACAAGGGGGGCTACCGCCCCCCTGAAACCCCCCAATAAAGGGGGTTGCGCCCCACCGCCCCCCGCCCCACCCCGCCCTGCGTGTGCAACTAGTCATGGAAAGAATATAACATACACCCAACATTCTCCCACTTGTTGTTTTCTTTTCCACAAAGGGGATCACAGGAGAGATTAGTCATTGGTCCAGCCCTGCAACAACCAATGTTTCTCTACACCAAGAAAAATTCTCATTTCTCACAGACTTCGTCGATGCATCTGTAGCATTCTTCAAAGTGTCCACCTTTACCAGCAACACCTTTTTGTCCTCAACTATAGCCCTCACAAAGTGAAATTTAACATCAATGTGCTTTGTCTTTGAATGATAAGCAGGGTTCTTTTCCAAGAAAGTTTCACTTTAGCTATCATAGTCTATCCTGATAGCTCGTTGTACCAATGCCATACTTTAACAAAATCTCTTCAACCAAACTGCTTCCTTGCTTGCATGAGTGGTTGCCATGTATTCAACCTCTGTAGTTGAAAGAGCCACTACAAACTATCTTTTTCTCATCCAACCGACTGCACCTCTAAATAGGTTAAACACATACCCACTTGTAGATATTCTCCAATCCATATCTCTAGCCTAGTATACATCAACAAAGCCACGGATGTCCAAAAATATGTCCAATCATGTTCTTCCTTGGTAACGCAAACCATAATCACTAGTGCCATGCAAATACTTGAAAACCCACTTCATTGTTGTCCAACGGTCCTTCCCTGGTTTTGACATAAATCGACTCAATACTCCCACTACATGTGCAATGTCTGGTGCAAATCATTGCATGCATTAGGCTACCGCCTGCACTTGCATATTGAACACGGGACATGTCCTCTTCCTCTTCTTATGTCTTGGGACATTTTTTAGTAGATAACTTTACACCTACATGAATAGGAACCTTTACCGGTTTACTATCCTGCATATTAAACCTCTGCAGTATTGTCTCGACATACTTCCTCTAGTTTAACCAGAGCTTCCTCTTTGCCTGATCTCATTTAATTTCCATGCCCAAAATATAGTTTACAACACCAAGATCCTTCATGTCGAATTTGGAGGACAATTGGGTCTTCAAATCCTGGATAATTTCTTTTTCATTTCTAATCAGCAACATATCATCCACATACAAGACCAGACAAATAACACAGTCACCAATTAATTGAAAATGCACACAGTGATCCACTTTGCTTCTGGTAAAGGCAAGTCTCGATATATATGTATCAAATTCTGATACCACATCCTTGGTGATTATTTTAACCCATACAAAGACTTGTGTAACTTGCATACCAGTTCTTTCTTACCCTTCACTGTGAAGCCTTCAAGTTTTTTCATGTAACCTGAAATAACAATACATAATTAATTAGATTAATCAAGCGATTTATAATCAACAAGCACTTTATCAACTAGTTAACAATAAATTACAAAAATATGAGTGAAGAGAGACAACTTACCTGTGGAACGCTAGTTGGACGCTAGCTGAATTCTGCTACCTACAACAAAGTCTTAGGGATGACTCTCCACCCAACCATAGGCTCAATTGTGCAAGGACTTGCTACAACTAGCCATCCCCGAGCCTCAATCAACGTACTACTGCCAACGACTCCTTTGTCTTAGAACACCATTCTCCCAAGAGAATGACAGATAGAATCTTAAAATGATGGAATGCAGGAATACCTCTCATCTTCCTCACCATCTATTAAATAGAACAAACATTGGAAGGGGTGCCACATGCACACACTCCATGTGTCTACATGCGACTTTTGATTTTTTTAGCTTTCTTGTTTTATTTTCTTCTTTTTGATAGCTTTACTGATTTTGTACTGTTTTCTTGTTTTATTTCTATTATTATTTTTATTTATTTTCTTGTATATATTTTTAATATAATTTATTATTTATCATTTATGATTTATATTTTTATTATTATTTTATTATTAAGTGATTTATTATTATTATTTATTATTATTATTAGTATTATTTATTATTTTTTATTATTATATTATTTATTATTAAGCGGAGGGACATTACACTTCATGTAGATCTCTTCTTCCAAATCCTTGTGAAGAAACGTTGTCTTCACATCCATCTGTTCTACCTCAAAATCAAAAGCAATGACAACATATAAAAGTAATCTAATAGACGTTACGTTGGCAACAGGAGAAAATATATCACCAAAATCAATTCCCAACACCTAGGAATAACCTTTTCCTACAAATCAATCTTTGTATTTCTCCACCTTGCCTTGTGCATTCATCTTCTTCTTAAACATCCATTTGCTTCCAATGAGTTTCCTTCCATCTGACAACTCCACCAAATCATAAGCCTCATTTTTGTCCAAAGATGTCATTTCATCAACCATGGCCTTTTTCCAGAGTTTTCCATCTTCTGAATCTACTACCTCCCTGACAGTTAGGGGGTCATCATTAGTAATAGATAAAGAAAAATTTGAACAAAAAGCAGATGGACTATACCTTTCTGGATGCCTTCTTTCTCAAATTGATCTTCTCACAGCTGGAGTTTGTGTCTCTTCATCTTTTGATTCTTATTCTATTGTAGAGTCTGATTCTTTCTCCTTTAGCTCAATCTCTATCTTCTCAGGTTCCTTTGGTAGGATTTCATGTTTAATAACATATTTCACCTCTCTAAACACCACATCTTGGTTATACACAACCTTCCTTGTTTATGGGTTCCAAATATTATAGCCTTTTAAACCATCTCTATACCCAATATAGATGCACCTTTCAGAGTTACTATCCAACTTGGTTATTTTCTCCTTTGGAACATGTACATATGCATCACAACTAAATACCCCTAGATGTGAAAGAGATAGTTTCTTACTAGTCCATACATCATGTGGATAATTATCCTCCAATGTTGATGAAGGTGATCTATTGACCAGATAACATGCAGTCTCCACCGCCTCTGCCCAGAATTCCTGTCCTAACCCGACACCACTGAGTATGCTTCTTGCCTTTTCCATCAATGTCATGTTCATTCTTTCTGCAACTCCATTTTGTTGAATTGTGTATGGAGTGGTCTTCTACCGTTCTATACCATACTTTTATAAAACTCTTCAAATTCCTTGTTGCAGAACTCTCCACCATTATCTGTACTCATCAACTTTATCTTCTTCTCTGTATGGTTTTCCACCAAAGCCCTAAATTCTTTAAAATTGTCAAAGACTTCATATTTCTTCGTAAGGAAATATATCCATGTATTCCTTGAGAAGTCATCTATAAATGATACATAATACACAGACTTACCTAGTGATGGAACTGACACAGGTCCAAACACATCACTATGCACAAGCTCTAATATCCCTTTCACCCTCTTAGTACCAGAGGGGAAACTCACCCGATTCTACTTCCCATATACACAATGTTCATAGAAATCGAAATTTAGAGAGCAATTAGACATACCTTCTACCAGACCATTGAAGAAGTATTCAAAGGCCCTTTTCTCCAATATTTCTAAGCCTTCGATGCCATAGCATGATATTTTCTCTAGAGACCACTAGATTTTTTGCTTCACTTTCAAGAACCACAGAATTGTTCCGCCCATCAATAACAGTACTACCCAGAATCTTGTACAGAGTTCCGATCCGAACTCCCCACATCAATACCAATACTCCCTGAACCATCTTTCAAGTATCTATCTTGAACATTCTTTTTACACCTGCATCATCCATCTTGCTTACAGAAATCAGATTTCTGGCCAATGTAAGAATATGCAGAACACCCGGAAGTGTTCTACTCCTTACACCTTGCAACTTCAGCTTGACTTTTCCGCATCCAACAATTCTAGCCTTCTTATCATCCCCTAAGAAGAAATCACCACCATCATATTTCTCATACTCATAGAACCACTCCCTATGGGGAGTGAAGCGAAACGATGCACCTTAGTCAATCAACCATGCCTCATGACCTACATGTGTACTTGAAGAAGAAACCAAGTACATATCCCCACCTTAATCTGAGGTGGCTTTCGCCTCTACATAAGGAGCATCATCAGATCCCTTTCCTTTCTCAGGGGATTTAGACCTACAATTCTTTTTGTAGTGCCCTTCCTTTCCACATTTCCAAGATACCTTTATAGGTTTTCCTGGAGATTTATATCTCCCTCTAGATTTAGATCTCCCACTCGAGGAATTATTTTTGTTTTTGTTTTGGGACCTTCCTTGTATAGACAAGGCATCTCCATTTTGGCCCTCCATTTTATTTTTTTCTGATCTCCACCAATAACAAGGATGAGACTATTGCGTCAAAATTGAAGGTAGTTGTATTACTACCTATTGCAACAACCGGAATATCCCAAGAATCTGGTAAATATCACAATAAACTGATGCACTTATCCTCATATGAAATTTTAATATCAATAGATAACAATTGGATTACCACGGTATTAAAGGTCTTCATATGCTTTGTCACTAAGTCTCCATCCTTCATCCTCAAGTTATACATCTTTTTTCGTAGGAATAGTTTGTTCACTAGAGACTTAGATTGGTATAAATTCCCTAACTTGTCCCACAAAGCCTTCATCGTAGATTCCCCTGATACATTCAACAATACTTAATCCGAGATACATAATCATATTATGCTCTTTGCTTTCTGATCAAACTTCACCCAGTCTTCTATTGACATTGCCATTGCTTTAGTACCTGGATCTACAGTGATCCACTAATCTTTATCCATCAACAGATCCTCCATCTTGAGTTTCAATAACTCAAAACTCTGACCATTAAATTTCTTGATCTTTATCTTTCCACTGGTCTCCGTCTTCTTTCATCGCAAGAATCGATCATGCAGATCTCCCAATGAATAGGTTCTACTACAGGCCCGAGTAAAACCCCTCAGCAACAAAGGCGTCCCCTTGAAGCTGAAATAGCTCTGAAACCGAATGTAGGTTTTAACCCTGTTCAAAAATTACTTGCAGATGAATTCTAAAAACAGAAAATATACAATGGCGAGAAACACAAAACAAATACACAAATATTTTCCCATGGACCCCAAAATTAAGACTACCAAATTAATTTTTCATTATGTTCCTTTCAACGTTACAATACATATATATATGCATGTCGAAGCATTCATAAACCCCAATCCATTAACCCTGGATTAGAGAATAATCGTAGTTCCCTTGACCATATCTACAAAATACCATAGGGAGAAAACCATCATGCCTAAAACCATGCGCAAAACCCATGTACAAAACCATAGGTAGTATGCCCACCAAATATAAGGTCCAAAAAAAAAATCTCAGGTTATTGCCCCAACCCCATATAGGGAGGCTACCGCCCCCCTGAAACCCCTTGACAAGAGGGTGTTGAGCCCCCCCTTCTGTGCTCGACGCAACGAACAAGGATAGCTATCCCCCCCCCCACTCGTGTGACTAGTCATGGAAAGAATATAACACGCACCCAAAAACATCTACCCACTTTCACCATCTTACCTGGGGTAAACATGAGTTGAGGGGCTACTATGATAAGACTCAACCTCCTATATAACCTTAAGGAAATGGAGGCAACCCAACTAGACCTTATAACCTCTTCCTAACGTCATGGGGCCAGCAAGGTCAACCCACCCTTCTTAGACCTCTATCCTTGAGACAACTCACATTTTTTTGAATTGGAGCCCTAGTCACTCCCTTGTCAAACTCTCCAAGCGACTAAGAATCCCCAGTTTCTCCCATGAGCCTGCCTGAGTGTGACTGTAGCATTTTTCTGCCAGTTCTATGCCAGCGATTGTGAGATTTAAGGTTATTTTCCAAGGTTGGGGCTTAACCTCTACCCAAAAAACTATGAAACTTCCAGAACTCATAAAAGACATGAAGACAATGCTTGTATACCAAAAGTTGGAACCAAGACTTGACTTGGCCTTCCCCAACCAAGACTAACATTCCATCAAACACTTGGTAAATATTCAACCTATAGGTCATGAATGCAATTATGAGCGTAAGGGTCTGAAAACTTATTTGAGTTTTAACAAGAAGGGTCTCTACTTCCTCACATTAATTTTCATAACATCAATTAGGTATTGCACCCATTATTTATTCAGATACAAATAAAACATGAATAGAGCCATGACTGAGAATTGCCATATAACCATGTGTATAACCAGCATATAACTAGATAAATAACAATGAGAGAATAGCCATTAAAGACACATAATAACATGTGCATTTACTCGCCAAAAGCAAGAGAAATGTAGCTCTTAATAAACATAGGCAAAATCCAGCCAGGTTTGGGACTTCCACGTGCCACCTGACCATAGATTGGATAAACCAAATCTTTCTTTTAGCGAATCACCCCTGTGCCATATTCCAAGCATGAATGTGGGATAAACTAATCCAATAACAACCATGGGGATCCATAGGTTAAACCACCTCCACCCTCACCACACCGTGATCTCACCTAAACCAGCCCCGAGATCACAAAACCAAATAGAGTTTGGAAGCCTTCGGATTCCTTCACTATCCTTGAGTAATTCTATTGTCTCCACCCTTAGGCTTTACTGTGTATCCTGCCATTACCGGTCAAGGGATTCCTAGCCCTTTGGGAATTTTCTTGAGACCACCTCACCCCGGATTCTTAAACCACCCGGAAATCCAAAGCTCAAATCGATAAAGAATCTCATCACGCCATGGTTATCTGGAAATGGCAAGGAAAGTTTAAAAACCACTGTAGAAACCCGACAAAATCCATGCCAGTGATATCAAAAGAACCAAATACCAACATGCACATACCATGTATGTCAAACCAGCTAGGAAGTCATACATGCAACCTGTTACCTGCAAGTACTCTTGATGAAGTTTCTTGATCCAGCCTTTCCTTGCTTGATCTTTGATTTCCTTTGCTTTCCTTGTCCTTCCTTTTCTTTTTTTATCTTCTTCTCCTCTTGGTGCTATTCTCCTCTCTAAGACTAACTCCAAAAATGAACTAACAAAAGGCTACCAACTGATCCTCTGAGGTCCTTTTATTATTCATGCCTCTAATTTCTTCGATTTTCCATTATTTTCCTCCTCACATGCAATTTGTGACCTTTCACCTTCCTTTTCTCCTAATGTCCATTATTTTCATAAAATAAATGCCAATTAATGCCACTTTTCCTTTCCAAAGCCTTTGTCAATTTCCCTTAGCCATAAACACATCAAGTGATGTCCACTAGGATATTTTTTGCCCAACATTCAGCTTGGAATAAGTCTCCCTTAATCATGGTCTTATTTTTCCTTTATTAACTTTTATTACATGAACTTTTAAACTGGGTCTATTACAGAACCCTCCCCCTTAGGGGAACACTGTCCTCGGTGTTCTATGACACCTACAACTAGCAAAACTGTTGAAAAGCAAAACATACTTCCCATGGAGCTTTATAACCCATCTCGTTGCAGTATTTGCAATAAAAACTTACTCAAAAGAAAAATCATTATGACAACCATACTGCTTATTAGAGCTTTATAACACAACTCAATGCAGTATTTACAATAGAAGCCATACATAAATATGTACAATACCAAAAAATCATTTTCCTCCACCACAAACAATAAAAGATATATAGCCTGCATCTGATCAACCATCTCCCATGTAGATTCATTGGGCCCAAAGTGCTTCCACTGTAATTTAACTTGCTCAATTTCTCTGTTCTGGAGCATGAGATGTTCCCACTACAATATGCACTGAGGTTTCAGCTGGAATTTTCCTTCTTGCTCCACCTATAGTACAGACCAATCAATAACATGATCAACATCGTTTATGTATCTTTTAAGCAATGAAACATTAAAAACATCATGGACTTTCACTATCAAAGGCAGTGAAAGTCATTAGACCACTGGTCCAATCCCCTCAAGGATCGCAAAAGGCCCAAAATACCATCGTGCCATATTGGCACATGATCCAATCCTCAAGGAGCTCTTCTTGGGCTTGATGAGAAAATACACATGCTTCCCAACCTGAAAATACTTACATGCTCTGTGTTTGTCTGCATAACTCTTTTTGCCTATCCTATGCTTCCTTTAGATTCTTCTTTATAAACTACATTTCATGTTCCATGTCTGCCAACATATCTGGTCCAATAAGTAACTTATTCACCGGATCACTACAACTAATGGGAGTGTTACAACTCCGCCCATACAGTGCCTCAAATGGACTCATTTTCGATGACTCCTAATAATAATTGTTGTAAGAAAAGTCAACCAATGGAAGGTAATCCTCCCATTTCCTCTATTGGTGCATCACATTGATCCTCAACATATCCTCCAGTATCATGTTGACCCTCTCTATCTATCCATTTGTATGTGGATGATAAGTTGTACTAAAGACCAACTTTGTCCGCAAACCTACAAATATCTCCTTCCAAAACTTGGAAGTGAATTTGGCATCCTTGCCCAACACAATATTCTTCAGAACACCATGCAATCTCACAATTTCCCTGATGAAGACTTGTGCTACCTCATTGGCTGAATAGGTAGTCTTTACTGGAAAGAAGTGAGCTACCTTTCTCAACCTGTCTACCACAACCATGATAGAATCATGTTGCCTTGATGTCCTTCGAGGACCTATAATGAAATCCATGGAAATGACCTCCTATTTCCATTTTGGAATCGGAATAGGCTGAAGCAATCCACTTGGATGCTTACACTCTGTTTTCATCCTCTGATAGTCCAAACATCTAGCCACGAATTTTGCCACTTCCTCCCTCAGATTCATCCAATAGTAGAACTTCTTAATTCTTGTCAATGTCTTTTGGTATCCTGGGTATCCTAAATATGGTTTTACATGAAACTCCCTCAAGATAAGCTTCTTGAGTTCATTGTCATCTGACACATAAATCCTATCCCTGAATCTCACCAAGCCATTTGTCGTGAAACGATAGTCCACATCCTGATATGTACGTTGTTGTAACATGTGCATAAGTTCCATTTACCTGTCATCCTACTGTCCTGCCTGCAAGATCTAATCCTGCAAATCTACTCCATATGAGCTCACTATTGCAACATGGTTTAACTGCAATTTTCCTGTTGAGAGTATTTGTAACCATGTTCTCATTACCCTTGATGTATCTAATCTTGAAGTCAAACTCACTAATTGTGTCCAACCATCTAGCTTCCCTGGAATTCAGATTCAATCAGTTAAACAGATATTTCAACCCATTGTGATCCCTCATCAAGACAAACCTCCTGCCAAGAAGATAATTTCTCCACATATTCAAGGCATGAATAATAGTCACTAACTCAAGATCATGAGTCATATAATTCTGCTCGTTCTCTTTCAATTTCCTGGATTCATAGCATATCACATGTTCCTCCCACATAAGAACTCCACAAAGCCCTCTCTTGCAAGAATGTGTGCACACTACAAACTCTTTATCTGAATCCGCAATATTTAACGATGGATCATTCATCAACAACTGCTTTAACTGTTCAAAACTAGTTGCACACTCCTTTGTCCAATCAAACTTCCTACCTTTCCTCTATAATGATGTAATAGGGTAGGAAATGCATGAGAAGTTCCTAATGAACCTCCTATAGTAACCTGCCAACCCCATGAATGATCTGACTTCATCCACGTTTCTAGGATTTGCCCACTCCATGATAGCTCTTACCTTTTCTAGATATATTGTTATGCCTCCCTTGGAGACAACATGTCCCAACTAGTGCACCTCTGTCAGAAAGAAATTGCACTCGCTAAGCTTGGCATACAATGGATGTTCTCTTAGCAACCTCAACACTGTTGCTAAATGCTTGGCATGATCTTCCTCATTCTAAGAATATATCAAGATGTCATCAATGAATACAATAACAAACTTGTCGAGATAAGGACACAACACACTATTCATCAAGCACATAAAATTAGTTGGAGCATTAGTCAAACCGAATGGAACTACAACAAACTCATAATTCCCATACCTGGTTCTAAAGGTAGTATTTTAGGTGTCCTCTTCTTCAATGTGTACCTGATGGTATCATGATCTCAAGTCAATCTTTGAGAACATTGTTTCTCCCTTCAATTGATTGAACAAGTCATCAATCCTTGGAAGCGGATATCTATTCTTGATCATCACCTTGTTTAACTTTATGTAATCAATGCACAACCTTAGGGTACCATCTTTCTTCTTCACGAACAATATTGGTGCACCCCAAAGCGATACACTTGGCCTAATGTATCCCTTATCAAGTATTTCCTTCAACTACAACTTCAACTCCACCAACTCTGATACGTTCATCCTATAACGTGCTTTTGATGTTGGTGTTGTTAATGTCGGTCTTGAGCCCTCCATCATGTGATCAATAACTCTTTGCATATGCATTTATAGGTGCCTCATCAGTGTCAATTTTGCATCCCACTAGGCATGCCATAACACTGAATGGAGGAGCTGGTCTTTGTTCCCTTCTTGG
>APFE031569700.1:88304-115118 GCA_000404065.3 Pinus taeda
GGCCGAAGCGCAAGTGGCTGGACCTAGTATACTACGAGCCATATGTCAGGTCTACCTATGTGCATAACTTGTCAAGGAACTTTCCTATCAAGTTCCTCTGAGCAGAGTATATAGATATCATGAGACTCATTATGCACTACCTCACATGCGAGGGGAGATTTTCTGAGTGCTGGAGGAGAGCTGAGCTCCATTGTACAGTCTTTAACAGAGGGATTTTTAATGAAAATTTCACAGCTCTGATTTCGGAGATTCATGTGGTATGTGAATTTAGCATAAGTTTTCCCTTTGTCTCACATGTGAACTGTTATGTTTCATTCACCTCATGATCATTTCTAATTGAGCAAATGAAGTGTTTAGGTAGAATTCATAGTATTATATGCTCTGCCTATAAGTTTGTTCAATTCAATGTTTTCTTCTGTTTGACAAGGATTCAAAGTTATTGTTTTCCCTTGTCAGCTCCTCACCGGTCTGGCCATCCCATTTAAATCCAGATTTGATGTTAAATTCCTTGCCTACCTTGCCTCAGTCGTCAACCTGTGTTGTTCATTATATTTCTCTGTTTGAAGCTGTGATTTTGCCCATGCAGCCCAGGAAAACCCCGTTATTTAATTCAAACCCCCAAATCAACCCTCCTTATCAGTTTACTAGCCTAAAATCATTGTTCCTAATTGGTCAACTCTTTCCATTGAAAAAATCCACCGAGTTTGACCCGAGAGAGCCTTCTCATACCTCGTAGGGCTAGCTACGAGGTGAAATGGTTTGATGTAGCCTTGAGGATTTGCCTTTCTCAGCCTGAAGTGAAATCTCAAGCGCTAACAAGTGCTACCCCTGGTAGCAACTCAATCGAAAAATCCACTTCCCTATGGGGAGGCAACTCTGAAATCTCTGTTGGAAACACATCCTGAAGTTGTTGTAAAATAGGGTACCTCTTGATGATTTCTACATCTTCAACATCCTTACCCTTGTCACTGGAAATATGAACTACAAACATTACACACCCTTTCCTGCAACTGCACTTATCCTACATAGTTGTGACCATCCTCACTGATGTAGGATTCTTCTTTCCCTGCAAGCTTATCTTTTCCCCATTATCATCTATGCACTTAATAGCCTTGTCATAACAATCTACTTTGGTCCTATGAAGATACAACCAATCCATACCCAAAATCATACTATATGATCCCAATGGAAATACATTCAAATGTACTACTATAGGCATACCATTCAAATCGAATGCATAAGATCTCACCCAGTGACGCACTCTCTTCTTAGTACATATAGCCAATTGCACCAACCAAGGCTATGAATGCACTTCTTTTCTCAAGCCACACTTATCCACCAGGTTAGGATTAACATGACTATAATTAGATTTAGGATCAATCAAAATATAAATAACTTGATCATAGACCTTACCTTCCATCTCAATAATGGACGTGTGGTGATTTTCATGCTTGTTGTCCACAACTGCATAGATCCGAGGGATATTATTGTCTACGCCTCCTAAGCACTATGTATCTAAGGCCTACCTCCCTGGTATAGTGTACAATCCTTCTTACAATGATCTTTTCCATATATCCAACACTACAAAGGTCCCCTACCATCACCTCTATTATGTTTCTCTTCAGGTTGTGACCTGTGTCCCTTCTCAATTGCTTTGAACTTCTTGTAAGGGATCACATTTTCTTTCTCACCTACATCCTAAGGTCTTCCCCACTTTGGTGGCCACTTCCCTTTAAATTTCTCATTTCCCTTCAACTCACGTTTAGGCTCAACTTTACACTTTAATTTCTCATAACAATGCTTCAATTTTCGGATGGCCTCCTCTAGCGATCTAGGCTCATCAAACTCAATCTGGTCTCTGTATGTTACTAGCATCCCACTAATTAATCTTTGAATTAAGGCACATATCTCTACAACTCATAAAAATCCTTAGCTCCATCATCATAGTACCTCTCTGACAAGTACTTCTTCTTGGACAGTCTCTCGAACTCATCCCAAATCAAATCGTCTTCCCCAATTCCCTTGGCATTCTTCACATCAACCCACCAAATACTTTCTTTCCCTTTAAGATTGAAGGTGGTTATCTTGGCTTTCAAGTTCTCAAAGTAGCTATGGAATCTGAAGAATTTATTCATCCCAAGAAACCATGCCTCTGCATCTTCTCCCTTCTTCATCTCTCCATCAAATGTAGGAGGCTTGACTTTCTTCAACTCCTCAGGTAAATACTCACCCCTCATATAAGGATGATTACGGTGATGATTGTGATAATATTTCCTAAATGAGGAACTAGAATGATGCCCATACATACCAGTCTTGTTGTCAGGTGTACCCAATGACCTTCTAGCTCTAACCATGTCCCCTCTATCAAACCTATATACAGACAGAGACCTACTACCGTAGGCTCCATTATTTTTCTCTTCCTGCTCTTGACTGATCCTCGGTTTTCCCTGTCTCTGTAACTCTAACAAGCTCTGAAGGATTATTGCATTAACCTCTACCTACTTCTCCTAAGCCCTTGCAATCCTTTCCTGATCCTCAACCAACCTGTCATTGTCTACTTTGCAACTTCTGATCTCTACCCTCAAACTCCTCAATGTAACTGCTATACCGGGAGAATACTCTTATCCTTCTTGCCCAACTGATCGGTAGGGAGAGTCATGGGAACTATAGTCTACCATTTTTATCATCATCTTTGATTCTCTTCTTCCTGCAAATGTACCATATCATATACAACAAATAGATACCAAAATCAAATCCATAACTTAGTGATTTTCAGGGGAGGATTATCTCATCTGTAAGATCCATCCACATTAACATGTCCATTTATAATCATAACCATATAAACACATCGGCATAACAATATCATGCATGACCATACTAAGTATATACCATGACCCCATGCATGACTACCATAACCTTGACAACATCATACCTTACCCAAAGAGAGTGCAACCCACTCTGATACACCCTGTAACACACCTCCTCTCATATCTACCCACTTCCACTATCTTGCCTGGGGTAAACATGAGCCGAGGGGCTACTATGATAAGACTCAACCTCCTATATGACCTTAAGGAAATGGAGTCGACACAACTAAACCTTACTGACCTCTTCTTGATGCCACAGGGCCCCCAAGGGCTAAGCCAACCTTTCTGGACCTTTGTCCTTGAGACAGCTCACCTTTTACTGAACTGAAGCCCCAATCGCTCCCTTGTCAAACCCTCCAAGCAACTGAGATTCCCCAGTCGCTCCCATGAGCCTAACTGAGTGTGACTGTAGCCTTTTTCTGTCAGTGCTATACCAATGACTACGAGATTTAAGGCTATTTTCCAAGGCTGGGTATTAACCTCTGCCCAAAAAACTATAAAACTTCCAGAACTCATAAAAGACATGAAGACAATAATTGTAAACCAAAAAATTGAACTAGGACTTGATTTGACCTTCCCTAACTGGAACTGACATTCCATCAAACACTTGGTAAATATGCAACCTACAGGTCATGAATTCAAGTCTGAGCATAAGGGACTGAAAACTTATCTGAGGTATAACAAGAAGGGTATCTACCTCCTCACATTAGCTATCATAATATCAATTAGGTCTTGCATCCATTATTTATTCAATTACAAATAAAACATGAATAGAGCCATGACTAAGAACTCTCATATAACCATGCTTATAACCAAATAAATAACAATGAGAGAACAGATACCATTAAAGCCACATAATAACAAGTACATTTACTCACCAAAAGCAAGAGAAACTTAGCTCTTAATAAACATAGGAAAAATTCATCTAGGTTCGGGACTTCCATGTACCACCCGAACATAAATTGAATGAACCAAATCTTTCTTTCAGTCAATCACCCTCATGCCATATTCCAAGCATGAATGTGGGATCTCATGGGATAAACCAATCCAAAACAACCAAGGGAATCCAAAGGTTAAGCCACCTCCACCCTCACCATACCGTGATCTCACCTAAACCAGCCCCGATATCACAAAACCAAACTGAGGTTGGATGCCTCTGGATTCCTTCACCACCCTTAAGGAATTTTCCCATCTCCACCCTCAAGTTTTACAATGTATCCCGCCATTACTGGTCAAGGGATTCCTAGGCCTTTAGGAATTTTCCTGAGACCACCTCACCCCAGATTTTGAAACCATCCGGGAATCCAAATCTTAAACCGATAAATAATCTCATCACACCATGCCTATCTAGAGATGGAAAGGCAAGGCCAAAAACCATTGTCGAAACCCAACAAAATAAATGCCAATGACAACAAAAGAGCCAAATACCAACATGCACATACCATGGATGTCAAAACTAGCTAGGAAATCATAAATGAAACTTGTTACCTGCAAGTATTCTTGATGAAGTTGTTTGATCCAACATTTCATTGCTTGATCTTTGTTTTCCTTTGTTTTCCTTGTCCTTCCTTTGCTTGTGTGTCCTTCCTTTCCTTGATTTATCTCCTTCTCATCTTGGTGCTTTTCTCCTCTTTGATACTAGCTCCAAACTAAAATGAAAAAAGGCTACCAACTGATGCTCTGAGGTCTTTTTATTATTCATGCCTCTAATTTCTTCAATTTTCCATTATTTTCCATCATTTTCCTCCTTGCATACAACATGTGACCTTTCACCTTCTTTTTCTCCTAATTTCCATTATTTTCATAAATGCCAATTAATGTCTCTTTGCCTTTAGAAACCCTTTTCCATTGCTTTTTCCAAATTCCCTTACCATAAACACATCAAGTGATTCCCACTAGGATATTTTTTGCCCAACATTCAGCTTGGAATAAGTGTCCCTTAATTGTGGTCTTATTTTGCCTTTATTAACTTTTATTACATGAAATTTTAACCTGGGTCTGCTACACATAATGCATACTCAAAACTCATATCTCCACTCTAACTCGTGAATACAATAAATAATTCAAATGACATTGTTTAAATTTAACATGCAAGGGACCAAATATGAGTGATATTGATGGCCCTCAATATTATAACAAGAATGTTGAAACCCTTAAGGATCTCAAATTTAATTATCAACTAAGGGTTCATACAAACTTAAGAGGTGTCAGCACTATGTGTGCGCATGCAATACATTCTTCCCTGGCTGATCTGATACAACTAAAGAGAAATTGAGTTTTATAGAAACCACTTATGCTATCTAGGCTATGAGAAATGCTCAAAAATTGCAGGAAAGCAAAGAACTAAAAGAAAACCTACTCTAGCTTTGTAGAAAAGTAAAGGACATAAACTAGACCTACCCTACTTGTAGAAAAGTAAAGGATAGAAGATAAACCTACTCTACTTGCAGAAAAGGAAAGAACAACAAATAACCCTCGAATTGAAGGAAAATAAAGCAATTCATTTCAAGAAATTTGGAACAAAGTCAAGTCTATTTTATAATGCATGGTAAACCGACTTGCAACTGAATGAGAATGTTCAAATAGACTACCCTAATTTATAGAAAAAAGAAAGTAGTTTTCCTATAGCGACTAGGTTAAGGATTTTATGGGGTCTTTGATCTTCTAAATTCCATATTCAAGGTCTATTAGGCATCGCAATGTGCTAGGGAATGATAATCAGACTTTGAGCACAAATCTGGAGGTGTTCAAATGAAAATGGTGGAATGCTACAAAAAATAAACCCAAGAACAGTTTTAGGTGTCATACATGTGGTTTGAGGGGTCAAGAAGGTGAAGGAGAGTTATAAAAGGGTGAATAAGTCTTCCCCAAGATTAGGTACCTGTAATGAACCAATTCATGCAACAAATAGGAAAATATGGAGTTCCTTGTAGCTCGTCAAGATAGAAATTTATAAACTAGAAAAATGCATAAACGTGTGACAGTGAGCAAAAGGATGACTATCTACGTGAGATAAGTGCACAAAAACAATATTAATTATGGCCAATAACTATTATCTAAACTAAGCACTATTGTCTAACTAAAAGCATAGTGCATGAGTGACTGATAAACTAACTAGCTGCATAAAATAAACCAACAGAAAGGATGATTTGAATTGCTAAATGAGAAGAGTATCACTATATGAAATAAACTATTTTGAAATCCATCATAGAAAGATACATAACAAACTTAGAGAGGAGATTTTTCACTAACCCCATAAAGAAAATAATTTTAGAGATGAGTTTTACATAAATTTTGTGACTAAACTAAATGCATGGAAAGTAAAGTTATAGGAAGGAGGCTTGAGCACCTAGAATGGGCCCTAACCTAAAGAGACTTAGGTCCCTTAAAGGAAAATCAGTATAGAAACCAAAGAGTGATTTTCATTAATTAGGAATTGTGCTCATACATGAAATATGACATAATTGGATATCACGCAAAAAACCTTTCTCTACTACTAACTATCTTTCTCCAAAAGTTCTTCCCTAATGAGCTACTCAAGCCCCTTATTTATACAAAAATGGTTGAGGCCAGCCTCCTTGAAGAGAGGGATGTTTTCCCTCCAAAATACCTATAAAATAGGATCGTTTTCCCTTTGACCTCATAGCTACGAGGAGGGGTAGTAATTTCTCTAAGCTAACCGAGTTTTGATCATCCTTGAGCAAGGGACAAATCCCATATTTTTCACTTAAAAAGATTCCCTGTGATTTGTACCAAATATTCTCAATATTTTGCATGATAAACACATTAGGCACACAATATATGATAATCATCTCTAACCTTCATAAGAACTTATTAAAGCTAAGAAATACATTATTAAGTGCAAAAGGAGAGGTTTAATGGGCCCGGAAAAGGTTAGATGGGCCCTAAGTTGTACCTAATTTGGAGGCCCATCATACCACCCTACCGAAATTGTTGCTCATCCTCTCAGCAACCTATTCATCTTCTTTTCTCTTATTTTCTTCATTCATTTCCCTAATGGTTTGTCCGCCATCCCATGATGTGCTAGATGTAGTTGCCCCTACCGGATGAAAACCTACATTTTCCTCTTTTTCTTTCCATTCCCTAATTTCCTCTTCATGGCTTTGATGTTTTTGTGGTTCCAACAACATAGGAGTTTCGAACCTCTGATTCTTATAAATGAAGCTCAACCAGCTTTGTTTCAGTTATTTCTGTCTCTATTCTTTCTTTTTTTTATAAAAAAAATTTACCTCTCCCTTTACCTTTGTCTTTTCTCCTATTTCTTCCTTTGTTTCCACATTTGTTTATGCTTTTATTTCTTCCTTTGTCTCTTCCTTTTTTAACTATGTTTGGGTCTTTGTTGCTATTGGATTTTAGAATTTCCTATGATACAAGGAATTATGTAGTAGAGGAAATATGCACAATTATTTCCTTTCCAAGGATAGGAAAATAGAAGACTATTAACTAATCACCCCATGTATTTTCATCAACATTTATCAGAGTATGTTCTTAAAAACAATCAGACCACCCCACTGGTTTACTATTTTAATTCAATTTTTTTATACAGAAAATTCTCTTGGATAACTAAGATAATTTGAAAACTTTTGCCAAATGTGAGTGGGAAGGACTATGACTTACATTTATTTTTAAGATCCCTTGCCTTTTAAGTAATTTGAGACTTTTGTGGTTGTTTTAGGCAAAAATTTAGGTTCTTGTAGCAATATGTCCGTCTCTTGTAGCAGTTTGTTTGTCTCCTATAGTAGTGCCTATGGGATCCTGTAGCAAGTAGTTTGTATCCTAGAGTTGTACTTTACTCCCATTGCTATGGTGATTCTTCATTTTTTTTCTATGTGAACAATATTGCATGCCAAATAAGCTCGGAGTTAAGTGAGTTGGCCCCCACTTACCCCTTCATACTCCATGTCCTTTATCATGAGTAAAAGCTAACAACCCACTTTCTTGAGTCTTTTCCACTTTTGTCTTTTTTTCTCTCCCACACATGTGCGTTTTTGGGTGGAAAAGTGAAGTCCACTGCTAGATATGGCCTAGGCTGCCTACTAACTAAATCTACCTATAAAAACCCTTTCCTTTTTACACTTTTAATGTTTTCTCAAGCTAGAATAGGTTCAAAGGGTGAGGTTTGAGGTGGGTTTGAGAGATCCATACTTGTTCCCTACCTTTAGTGTTTCTTACAGGTGTCATGGATGTTGTTGGTGTAGATGTTGAGGCTAACTTTGATGACTCTGCTAGAGTTGCGAGAGATTTAGTTGTTTCTTGTTATTTACTTCGAATATTTTGTTGGTGATGTTGCTTGTGGTTGCCTTTGATGATTATTCTGAAGATATTTTGGTGTTTTTGTTGCTTATGTGGGTGACTTTGATGCTTATAGTATAGATTTTAATGTTGATGTTAATGATTCTGCTAGAGATGTTGATGTTGTTGTGAATAGAAAATGATGGAGAGTGAGGGGAAAATTAGGGGTGAGAAATGTTGGTGGAATGGAAGAGTGTCAGGGAGCTTCTGATGCTTTTTCCTTGCTTGTACGCAGAGGAAATACTCGATCTGTGTATTTTTATCGAATCTTGGACAGAGTGTGCCCACTTCTTGTAGCAGACTTATTTACCCAATACCTATCAAACAATATATTGTCCTCTCCTAATAATATTTGAGGTTGTTACCATCACCATTATGCATCTCCCCATAAAAAATATCAGCTAATGGATGCACGAATCTCGAGAAAAATGAGAAATGGTCGTAGGCAATGGAAACCAATTCCTTGAAAATTATACACTGGAATTTATTGAATATTTTTAGGTTGTTGCCATCACCCTTATGCGTCTCCCCATAAAAAATATTGGCAGATGGGTGAATGAATCTAGAGAAAAACAAGAAATGGTTGTAGGAGACGACAACCAATTTCTTAAAAAATATACACTGCAATTTCCTGACATTTTTAAGCGTATTACCATCACCCTTATGCATCTCCAGATAAAAAATATTGGCCAATGGATGTAAGAATATCGAGAATAAAAATCAGAGATGGTGGTAGGTGACAACAACCAATTTCTTGAAAAGTATACACTAGAATTTCCTGAAACTTTATGTATTAATTTACCCTAACATGATGCATTTTCCCTCAAATTTTCAAGACCAACAGATGCATGGTTTGCAAGATATTGTCAAAACAATTTTTTGCCCTTTTTTATTAATTATGTGGCTTCTCATAGCATTGTAGAGCCTAACTGTAGCAACTCAAAGCAGTGAGGAAGAACAAATGGAAAGGTCTAGAGAATGATGTATGAAGGTTGTAGATGGTTAGGAAATGCATGAGAATGATGTGTGGAAGTTTCCGCCGTATTTTTCTCGGAATGAATGAATTAGTGCTTGGAGTCAATATGTATGGGTTAGTCTACTTATTTGACTATGCTTATTTTTCCTATAATACCTACACATTCATCAAAGTAAGAAAAAATTTCCTTTTTATCATTTTTATTTTTTCTCTCTTTTTTCCTTTCATTTCTCCTTTTTTCGTTCTTTTCCTTGAGGCCCATTAGTTGCCTCATAGAGGTTTTCAACTAAAATGTATGCTCTAGGTGCCTTAAAGGAGGTTTTCACCTCGGGATATTTATTGCTTTGTCTTTTCTTTTTTCTTTTTCTTGGGCTCATAGGCTGCCTCAGAGAGGTTTTCAGTTGATCATCTTGCCTCAAGCACCTCAAAGGAGGTTTTCACTTGAGGTTTCTCTCTCTTTTTTCTTTTTTTTCCTTTTTATCTTTTTTTTCTTCTAATTCTAGCCTACTCTACTTGAAAAATAAAATCCTTTTTAAGTACAAGTAAATTTTCCAATGAAGCCATGTGCATAATAAGATCATAGAGTAACTTTTATGCAGTTTTGAAAGATATGCTTTGATATATGCTAGAACATGAGAGACCTTTTGCTTTGATTGTGATGATGCCAATCATTTTTGAAAAAGGGAGTGATGCTCCAACTTAATGATTGTCTAGAACCAAAGTTCAATATAGTCGTCATGCCTTTGGTTCACTTGCTCATTGGGATCATTATGTATGTCTTCTTTTGGCAAGTTATTCAAATTATCTATTATTTGTTAATTAGCCTCTTGAATGCATAAAGGATCTGATGATAGGCATAGTTGAAATTCCTCAATGTCATGTTCCAATGGTTGCTCTCCATTAAATGTGGTCCATGATTATTTAGTCTCCTTTGGAGCTTCTTTTTTTGGATGTTGTTCTTCATTGACAACAAGATAATATTTTTTTTTACAATACTCTTCTTGATCTAAGATGAATATTATTTAGGTCAAGAAAATCTTTTTGGAAATTTTTCACCTCAACATTATAAGTGGGTTGAATTACTTTATTGTTTGGGTTCGGAAATGGTTGAGTAGGTAGTTGAGTGGAAGCGCGTCTCAAAAAAATTATACCTCAACATTGTAAGTGGGTTGACGTACTTTATTGTTTGGGTTCATAAATGGTTGTGTAGGTAGTTGAGTGGGAGTGCGTCTTCGAGATGGTTTTGGTTGAGGTTGTGGTTGGTATTGACGTTGGAACTGAGGATGCTCAAGATATTGAGGAAAATATGGGTAATATTGTTGATTTCTCCCATAAGATCCTTGCCAACCTTGTTTCCATGATTTTTTTTTAGGATGGGGTGGCCAAGGTTACCAAGATAATGGGGTATTCCAATTATTTTTGGCATGTTGAGTATAAGCTTGAAATTGTTGATTAGGATCTCGCATCATACCTGGTTGATGAGGTTTCCAAAGTCTCCTTGGAGCAACAAAGTGTCGAGTGTGGAGCCTGATTATCTTCCTAATTGTTCAAAGGTTTTTGTTTTAGTCACATTGGATCCATGTTCCTAATGGGGTCACAACATCGCCCATTTAATCGTCGTCAAGGGGTTCCAGGGGGGGCGATGACGACTTTTATGAGGCCCCCCTGGAGGGGGTTTGGGGAAAGCACCCCCGAAGCTAAAAATACATGAAAATTTGCCTTGTAAAATATTGTAATTTCATAGTTAATCTAAGTCGTTCATTAGGAGGATTATCTGACAACCAGAATTATGTTAATTTAGGATTTTTTCCCTAGAAGGCAACCCTCGATTTATATCAGGGAATTATATTATGGTTGTGTATTATCATCCTGAGCGATAGAGAGAGAGGAGGTTGTGTGAGAGTGAAGATGAAATTACAGTGAATCTATTGTAGGTTGTATCTCTTCATTTTGCTGGATAATATAAAAGGAAGTATTGGTTGTTTCTTCGTGGACGTAGCCCAAATTGGGTGAACCACGTATATTTGTCTCTCTAGTTTTATGCATTTATGTATTTGTGTTTCTACAATATTTTATGTTTTTGTATTCAAAATTTTGTGATCCATAATGAATTAAGCAAATTCTTTCAGTAGAAATCACATAAGAGAAATTTTTGGCCGACGCGTTTCAAACCAACAAGTGTGGTTCATCATCATGATGAACCACACTTGTTGGTTCAAAACGTGTCGGCCAAAAATTTCTCTTATGTGATTTCTACCGAAATACTTTGCTTAATATTTTATGTATTTTATTGCTTCGTTAATTAATTTCTAACATGATGATGAACCACACTTGTTGGTTCGAAACACGTCAGCCAAAAATTTCTCTTATGTGATTTCTACCAAAAGATTTTGCTTAATATTTTATGTATTTTATTGCTCTGTTAATTAATTTCTAACAATTAGTATCAGAGCCGAAGGTTTATTAGGCTAATAAACTCATAGGAGAGAAGGGTTTTTGTTCGAGTGGGAGCAATGGCGAAAGATAGCAGGTTTAGGTTTCAGAAATTTAACGGCCAAAACTACCAGTTGTGGAAGATGTAGATGGAATATTATTTGTATCAGAAAGATTTGTACCTACCATTGAATAGAAAATCAAAGAATTCGACAAGTATGACAGACGCAAAATGGGAGATTCTCGACAGAAAGGCACTAGGAACAATACGGCTGTGTCTGGCAGCATCGGTGGTATTCAACATTTCAAAAAAAATCAACAAAAGTTTAAATGAGAACATTGACCAAACTATATGAAAAACCCTTGGCCCCAAATAAGGTATTTATTTTGAAGTGTCTATTTAATATGAAGATGTCAGAAGGTGGATCTGTTGTTAATCATTTAAATGAATTTAACACGGTTACCAGTCAATTAAGTTCTGTAGGAGTAAATTTTGATGATGAAGTTAGGGCTCTGTGATTTTTGTACTCATTGCCAGAATGTTGGAATGGTCGAGTTATGGGTATTAGTAACTTTGTCTCTATATCAAGTACTTTAAAGTTTGATGATATTGTTGGTGCCATCCTTAGCAAGCAAATGCGTAAAAAATCTCAAGCGATACATCAAGTAATGCTTTGATTGAAAAGACTAGGGGAAGGAAAATGGAAAGAGGAAGGATCCAAAAAATTGAAATAAGTCAAGAAAAGGTAGATCCAAATCCATATCAGGGATAGTGTGCAAGAAATGTGGGGAAGAAAAGACATTTAAAGGAACACTGCAAATATCAGAAGGGAAAAGAAGGAGATGGACAACATGGGAACAATCATGAAGCGAATGTGACAGGTGATATTTTGCAAGATGATTTGATTCTTTCATTAGATAATATTATTGGTGTCTGGGTGGTATATTCAGGGGCCTCATTCCATGCCACACCTGATAAGAAAAGTCTTCATGACTATGTTCAAGGAAATTTTGGACATGTTCATCTAGGTGATGAGAAAACCTGTAAAATCGTTAGAATGGGTAAGGTTTTTATAACAACAGAATGGAAACCAATGACTATTGAAGGAGGTAAGGCATGTTCCAAATTTGAAAAAAAATCGAATTTCAACAGGGCAGCTGGGAGGTGATCGCTATGTAATTACTTTAACAGACAAAACCTGAAAGGTCACAAAAGGAGCCTTGGTAATAACAAAAGGAGAAAAGGTTGGTACATTGTATTTATGAAATATTATTTCTAATTATGTTAATGCTTTAACCTCCATAGGAGTAGATAAGGCACTATGGCATCATAGGCTTGGACACATGAGTGAGAAGGGGATGCAAATTCTTCACTCGAGAAATGTGTTTCCAGGTTTGAAGCATGTTGATTTGGATTTCTATGAAAATTGTGTTTATGAAAAACATAAGAGAGTCAAATTTATCAGAGTTGGGAAGGAAAAGAAGAGCGAAAAAATAGATCTTGTGCATACAGATGTATGGGGACCTACTCAGGTGTCATCTCTTAGTGGATCTCGCTATTATGTTGCTTTTATTGATGGTGCAACTAGGAAAACCTGGATTTATTGTATTCGAAATAAATATGATGTATTTAATAATTTCAAGAGATGGAAATCTTTGGTTGAGAATGAGATAAGAAATAAGTTAAAGTGTCTCAGATCATAAAATGGAGGTGAATACTGCAACAAAAAGTTTGATAACTATTATTCAGAGCATGGAATTCGCAGAGAGAAGACAGTTCTAGGAACACCACAAGAAAATGGTGTGTCAAAAAGGATGAACAAGACAATAATGAAGTGTGCAAGGTGCATGAGATTGCATGCAAGATTGCCATTACAATTCTAGGCAGATGTTGTAGATATTGTTGTTTATATAATAAACAAAGGGCCTTCATGTTCCTTGGAGGGTGGTATTCCATAGGAGGCATGTACAAGTAAAAAGGTAAACTACTAAATTTTAAAGACTTTCGGTTGTGAAGCCTTTGTCCACATCAATAAAGAAAATAGAGCTTGAGGAAAAATTAAAGAAATGTACGTTTATTAGATGTGGTGTAAATGATTTTGGTTATCGCATATATGATTATCAAAATCATAAAATCATTAGGTGCAAAGATGTCATATTCAATGAAAATGTCTTGTATAAGGATCAAATGCAGGGAAGGAAACAAGAAAAAGAAAACAAAGAATATACAGTGCTTGATGAGATCATAAAAAAAGTAAAGGTGCCTGAAAATCATAATGATTACCAACCACAACAACAATAGGCACCTCAAACACCTGAAAGTGGTGTTAGAAGATCTACCAAGATAAGTAGACCCCCTGAACGATACTCTCCTTCATTATATTATATATTGTTGACTGATTTTGGTGAACTTGAAAGATATGAAGAAGTAATGCAAGTAGAAATCAAGAAGAAGTGGGAGCAAGCCATGGAAGAAGAGATGGACTCCTTGATGCATAACCAGACTTGAGACTTAGTCAAGTTACCTACGAGTAAAACAACATTACATAATAAATGGGTTTACAGGTTAAAGGAAGAAGATGGAGGTAAATAGAGGTATAAGGCTAGACTTGTGGTGAAGGGGTTTGCACAAAAGAAAGGTATAGACTTTGATAATAAAAAAATCTCCTGTTGTTAAAATGACTTCAATCAGAACTATTTTAAGTCTAGTGGCAGTAGAAGATTTCCATCTTGAGCAGTTAGATGTAAAGACAGTCTTTCTCCATGGGGATTTGGAGGAAGAAATATATATGCAGCAGCCACAAGGGTATGAGGACATATGGAAGCAGAAGTTAGTGTGCAAATTGAAGAAGAGCTTGTTTGGCTTAAAACAGGATCTAAGGTAGTGGTATCTAAAATTTTACAGGTTTATGTATGAACAAGGCTATACTAGATGTCACTATGACCATTGTGTTTATATTAAAAAGCAAAATGATGGTGGCTATATTATATTTTTATTGTATGTAGATGACATGCTTGCTACAGGGTCTAACATGAAAGAAATAAATGTGCTCAAAGAAAAATTGGAAAATTTATTTTCAATGAGGGATTTGGGTGATGCAAACGAATCCTTGGTATGAGAATAACTAGAGACAGGAAAAATAAAAAATTAACATTGTCTCAAAGTGAGTACATAGAAAATGTGTTGGAAATATTTAATATGCAGAATGCAAAACCGATTAGTACACCTTTGCATAGCCATTTCAAACTAAGTAAGGAGATGTGTCACAAGACTCATGAAGAGATGGATTATATGTGTAAAGTTTCGTATGCATCAATAGTTGGAAGCTTAATGTATGCAATGGTCTGCAAGAGGTTTGATATTGCACATGCAGTGGGAGTTGTAAGCAGGTATATGAACAATCTAGGAAAGGAGAATTGGATGGAAACGAAGTGGATTCTTAGGTATTTGAGAGGTACCATAAATCAAGCATTATGCTTTGGTGGTTCAAAAATTTCTCTACAGGGATATGTTGATGCAGATATGGCAGGTCATAGAGATAAGCAAGAGATGGTCAGGTTATACAGTGAAAGCCAAAGTGTCATTCATCTTGCAAAGAACTCATAATTTCATTCCAACACTAAACATAAATAGCTCAAGTACCATTTCATACGGTCAGTGTTGGAAGATGGACATTTGAAGCTGGAAAAAATACACACTAGCTAGAATCTTGCAGACATGTTAACAAAAGTTGTAACCAGGGACAAATTGTGAATTTGCTCAGTTTCAATTAGTCTTCAAGTATGATGGTGAAGACGAGAAACATTTAGGTCCAAGTGGAGTCATTGTCCGGCAAGTGAAGTAACGATGGATTTTATATAATCAGTCTCTAAGTGGGAGATTGTTGGGTGTGGAGCCTGATTATCTTCCTAATTGTTCAGAGGTTTTTTGTTTCAGGCGCGTTTGGATCCATGTTCTTAACGAAGTGGCAATGCCACCCATTTAATCACCTTTAGGGGGGGAGGTGGTGGGGGGAGGGGGGCGATAATGAATTTTATGAACCCCCCGCCCCCTTGGCGGGGGTTTGGGGGCAGCACCCCCGAAGCTAAAAATAAATGAAAATTTTCCATATAAAATATTGTAATTTCGTAGTCAATTTGGGTCGTTCATTTGGCGGATGATCTGACTGTGCAAGTTATGTTAATTTAGGTTTTGTTTCCCTAGAAGGAAACCCTCGGTTTATATGAGGGAATTATATTGTGGTTGTGTATTATTATTCTGATTAAGAGAGAGAGAGAGATAGGAGGTTGTGTGAGAGCGAAGAAGAATTACAGCGCATCTGTTGTAGGTTGTATCTCTTCATCTTGTTGGATAATATAAAAGGAAGGATTTGCTATTTCTCCATGGACGTAGCCCAAATTAGGTGAACCATGTATATTTTTGTCTCTCTTATTTTGTAAGTTTCTATATTTGTGTTTTCGCAATATTTTAAGTATTTCATTGCTCAATTAATTAATTTCTAACACAGAGTAGAATTGTTCTAGTGTTTTATTTGCTCCACTATCATCTTGGTAAACTGCTCTCAATCCTAGTAATGATGGATAATCTCTTGTAGCCTATGATTCAGCACAAATGATATAAATTTTAGCATTCTCTTTTTTCTTAGTTTGTATTATTAGCACATCTATTTGTTTACTTAGATGGCTAAGAATGTATGTTTTAAAGTTATCTAGCAAATTACTAAGGTCAATGTGACTTACCGATCCTTATGTTGGTTTAATTACTCTTGCCCTTCCTCTTTATATATGCTTACACATTTCAAAATTTCTCCAAATGATAATTGGGATACATCCCCTTTACCCATTAGATTAAGGAGATCAATCCACTCATCTTTGGTTGTTCTAAGTATGAGGATTTTTTGAGTGTCAAAGTCCTAAATTAGCAATTTTTCCCTCTTAACATTATACACAAATCTTACTACAAGATCCTAAAAACTCTCATCTTCTTTTTGGTTCGTTTTAAAGATTTACTCTTTATTTTGTATATAATAGTCCATATTTTTCCAAAAAGGGTGATCTCATATCATCCCATGATCTTATATAGTTAGAAACTAGTCCCATAAACCGTTTAAGAGATCTATCCTTCAATGTTACTAGAAACTATTTCAATTTTTGAGCACCTAATAAGTAATTATAAGATCTATAAAGCATTTCAAATTCAAAAAGAAAGGTTTTCAGGTCTCCTGATCTCACACCATGGAAGTTGGGAAGAACGGATGGAAGGATGTTCTTCGTATGAAAATTTATATTAGTATCCTAAATGGGAAATCTAAAAGGACCTTCCTCATTGTCATCATCTCCATCCATTTATTCAACCTTCTCTGCCACTTCTTCCACTTCTACTTGCAAAGGTGGATGGTGATGTGGTTCTTACTGCACCACATGATCAATGGAGGGTTGTGGTATTGGAGAAATATTTTTCTGTTTTATAATTTTTTTGAATGAGAATGCTAATGCAATGCAATTTTTTATCTTCAAAATGAAGAATGCCTAATACATATTTTTTTTGTTTTTGCAGAAGAAAAACAAAACAAAAAAGTGGATCAATTAGGGAAGAAAATACTACCTACTTTGACACCTCCTCAGCAACGACACCAAAAAGTGAGGGTCCTTAATATTACAACATGAATGTTGAAACTCTTGACGGTATAAAATTTAATGATCAACCTGGGGTTCACACAAACTTAAGAGGCGTCATCACTATGTGTGCATCATGTAATGCATTCTTCTTTGGTTGATCTTATGCAACTAAAGATAAATTAAGATGTACAAAGACCATTTCTTCTATCTAGGCTATGAGAAATGCTCAGAAATTGCATGAAAGCAAAGAACAATATGTAAACCTTCTCTAAATTTGTAGAAAAGTAAAGGACAAAAAGTAGAACTACTCTACTTGCAGAAAAGTAAAGGACAAAAGATAAACCTACTCTGCTTGTAGACAAGGAAATAACAACAAATAACCTTAGTCTAATTGTACAAAAATAAATAACATCAAATAAACCTAATCTAATTGCAGGAAAAGAAAGCAAATAATTTCAAGAAAGATGGACAAAGTCAAGTCTATTTAATTATGCATGGTAAACCAACTTAAAACTAGAAGAGAATGTTCAAACAACAAACCCTAAGTTGTAGAAAAGAAAGGAATCGCTACATCTACTAGGTTAAGGATTTTAAGGGGTGTCTGAGCTTCTAAATTCCATATTCAGGGTTTGGTGGGCGATGTAATGTGCTAAGGAATGATAAACATGCTTGGATTGCAAATCTGGAGGTGTTATAATGCAATCGGTTGACTGCTATAAGATGCCCATGTTTCGTTGCGGGAAACAGACCCGAGAGCATTTTTATGCGTCCTACATGTGGTTTGAGGGGTGAAGAAGGTGAAGGAGGGTTATAGAAGGGTGAATAAGTGTTTCCCAAGCTCGGGTACCTTTAATGGATCAATTCATGCAACAAACAGGCAAATATAGAAATTCTTGTAGGTTATCAAGATAGAAATTTATGTACTGGGAAATTGCATAAATGTATAACAATGAGGAGAAGGATGATGATCTAAGTGAGTTAAGTGCACAAAAACAACACTAATTATGCCCAAGAACTATTATCTAAATTAAGCACCATCGTCTAACTGAATGCAAAATGGATGAATCACTTATAAACTAACTAGCTGCAAAAAATATAACAACAAAAATGATGAGTTGAATTGCCAAGTGAGAAGAATATCACTATATGTGAGAAAATATTTCTAAATTCATCAGAGCGAGATACATAAACAAACTTAGAGAGAAGCTCATTCACTAATCTTGCAAAGACAATATTTTCAGAGATGAGATTTGCAAAAATGCATGATTAAACTAAATGCATGGAATGTAAAGATACAAGAAGGGGGCTTGGGCACCTAGGTTGGGCCCTAGTCCCAGGAGACTAAGGTCCCTTAAAGGAAAATCAGAGTGGAACTGACGAGTGTTTTTCATTAATAAAGAAATGTGCTCATAAATGAAATATGGCATAACTGAAATACCAAGCAAAAAACCTTTCTTTATTGCTGACTATCTTTCCCCAAAAGTTCCCCCTTGATAGGCTACTAAGGCCCTTACTTATGTATGTTGGACAGTTTGCTTTTTCCAGAAAATTTTTTACCTAAGGAATTTAATATGCAGGTTGTGTTTTATCAGTTGCTAAGCATGTGACTTTTCAGATACATTGACCTTGAAAATTTTGGAAAAAAGTGATGAAAACGCTACAGTTGCTTGGCCTTCGATAGATGTACTTTGTGTGGGATAATAATATTCACTCTCCCAAAGGTTTCCAATTTTTAATGCGTACCTATACTTCTGATTCTAACTTTATTACACGCACTCTGAATAATCCATTTCCTCTTAGATAGTTTTTTAATCAAATTGGCTCTTTTTTAAACTTCGTTCATGATTACCAACACTTTGAATAATCCATTTCCTTTTGGATGGTTTTTTTAATCAATTTGGTTCTTCCATTTCCTTGTGAACAAACAAGAATGAAATCTTGCCATGGCCAGAGCGGCCTTTCTGTTGGTGTTGTTGCTTATGGCCTCAAGCGGTATCTAAATTTTGTTTCAAGTGAATGTTTATACTTTGAAATTTGAAATTTGTGGAAATGTTTGTTTGTTAATGCAATATATTTGATAGAATTTGGGAGTGGGACTTCTGCTTTTATTTGCGAGAATGCAAGCAGAAAGTGGGGCACAAATGATGAAGGTGACTGCGTTAAGATCTGCATAAATAAATAAAATGTCAACAATGGTAGTGTAGTGCTTTAAGTCTTAAATAGTTTTTAAAAAATGGGAGGGGCTAGTTCCCACAAGAAGCACTATGAACCTTCTCTTTTTGTACATATATACATGTCAGGTAAGCTGACAACTGTCACATCTCATTACATTCTAAATACAATCTCAATAAAACTATTACAATCTCAATGAAACTTTTTAATGAACTCGATCGTTGATGGAATGCGTGGCAACCGACTGCACCAACCATTAATACTTCCATAGTTGTATCGTCATTGATCTCATAAAGTAATTCTATAAAGTAATTCTATATGTAAATTAATGTGTGCCTCTTAAAACAGAAGGAAGATATCTATATTATCATTATAGTAATGGTTACACTATTGAGAATTTACTGCATAAAATAAATGGTTATGTTATCATATGAATGGATTCTTTTTGTGATCCCTTTTGTCATCACGATATCTATTTTCATCCTAGAAAAGTCATATAGCATTTACGCTTTTTTCCAAATGCAGAAGGAAATGTAACTGTTGAAATATCTACGTCATCAAGACACTTCTTACACAAACAAAATGATGTCAGTGTACGAGTTAAATTTATATAAGGTAATAAAAAAAGGCTTTGTTTATTGAGGTCACAAAATTACTATGCCAATTTTTTTAACTTATTTTTGAATGGTAATTTTTTAATTTTGGTGAAGGGTTGATTTTTTATCAAAGCATCATTTTTGAAGAGCAAAATTTTAAACATAACGTTTTTTTGATGAGAAGCATAATGACTCAAACGTAAATATATATATATATATATGACAAGTAAATAGAAATCCAAATTCTAAACTTAGTAAGAGGTAGTAGTGCTTACAAAAAAATCTTAACTCATCAATGCTTTTCAAGAAAGTCATGTTTTCAACATATTTGGAACATACTTCTTTGCATATATTGATTCTTAAAAAGGTGCTTCAAAGATTTTTTTGACTTCTTCCATATTATCTTTCTTTTGTTTTTAAAACTTTATTAGTCTATTTTCACTATTTTACATTTTGTAAATTTATAGCTATAACAATTGTTAAATGTATGTGATGCATGTCATAAACTCAAAAAATAAGATTTCCTTCATAAAAATAAAGAAAAGAAAAGTGGTACCCAGAAAATATTTTTTTAAGACTTTTTTTGGGGTGGGCTGTGTACTCAACACGGTGTGGTCCTTCGGATAAGATTGAAGCATTATATCATACCCATTTGTAGCTCAAACTCTAAACCCTGGTAGGAGATTTTCAAATTTTCAAGCAATCCAAATTGTTAAATTTTATTTTTTATTTTTTATTTTTTTTAATCATAAAGAAAGAGTCATATTCCAAATGCTTGTCCAATAGCTTTTTAACTTTGGAACTAGGGATATCATTAATTAGTTGAAGTGTCATCCTATTTTATTATTGGTTAAGTGAGTCTTTCTCCTAACATTAAAGACATGACAAGTGTTATTGGTTAAAATGCCATCTAATTATGTAGTTGATTAACTAAGTCCTCTTCCTACCATTAAAGAGAGGACAAGTGCTAAGGGGCACCCTTCCTTGACCGGTATGGATATTTTTATTTTCTTGGTCTTGGATTTGTTAATGAAAAGGCATGTAGTAGATTTCACAAGTAGGATTTCCTCCAATTTTATTTGAAAAGGCCATTCTCCAAATATTTGGGAATGGTAGTAATGAAAGACCACTCTAACTCATCATACATTTTTTTCAAAAGCTAGTCTTGATGAATATGGCTTATAAGCGCTCTCAACCCACTCCATTCCTTCCCCAAATACAATCATAATATCCTTAATATATCTTCCTTCATAAATCTCGTTTGTTGAGGCCCAATAATATTAAGTAGGATATGCTTTGACCCCAAGGTGGGGACCTTGGTTATAAGTTAATAAGACGCATCCAAGAGAGGTACGAGATGCTTGAGGGTGAAAATCTTAGGATCGTCGAGATTTGGAATGAACTTCACCCATCCTTGATTAAGGTGGCCACCTAATGTCACCTTAATGTTTGAGACTAACTTCCTCGTATCCTTGGAGAAAATCCAATCCCACAATATTGCATGTGGTGTAGTAAAATTAAATGGATAAGCGTCCAGGTTTGAAAACCCGTCATCATATAGGTTCACATGCAATTTTCTACTTAGTTGTTATAATTTTATAATATACATTCAAGAGAGTTGCCAAATGATATATGGTGGAAATCTCAAACCACTGAGCTTTGGAATGAATTTGATTAGTCCATTATTAATGTGTCCACCTAATGTCATCTTAATATTTGATACCAAATAACTTTATTATATCCTTGGAGGAAATTCAATCCCAATATATCTCATGTGGTCTTGTAAAATTAAAATGGATGGGCATCAAGGTTTAAAAACTTGTCATTGGACAACTCCTCAAGAGCAATTGTTGATTCTCCCAACACTGGACCTTGTTCACTTGTTCTTTGTTACTCATTTGTCAAATTTTGTTCAACGATGCTAATGCAGGTTTGCATGGATATGCTCCTCTCATTTGTTATCCCTTTAGTTTGGAAGACCATTTTATAATGTTTGGCAAAGCCTTTTTCAATATTGACCTAATCTATGACTATTCTTACCACGACCTTAAGGGCTTGATGCCCTCGACCCTTGTAAAATGGCATCTTCCTACCATAAGATCCAACCTTTGTCTCCTTTGGGTGATGACACCAAATTTAAAATTTTCTAGATAACTTATGTATATCATGCATGATTTAATTTGGAGATGTTTAACATAAACCTCCAATTCATGAGCATTGAGTTTAATCAAGCCATGATAAAAGGAGAAAATAGTGGCTTGGTATCCAAATGACACAATCTCTCCGAACACTTACACCAACCGTCTACCTTCATGTTCAAAACATGATCTTATTTATAGGGCATAACACTATGTAGTATTTTTAGTGCTCTCATGTTACCTTTTTGGAAACTGGACTAGATGAACCACATTTTAGGAAGGTCTCCATGGTGAAATTTGTTGGGATATTACAAGTTGAGTTTGGATTTAGCATCATTCTAAGGAAATTACTCTTTGGGAAACATACATGTAGGAAACAACCCTTCATTATCTTCTTGAGTATTTACATCCATATTTATGAAGGAACGAACTGAAAATACATATATGAATAGAAACACAGAGATACAGCAAAAACAAAACTTCAATTCCTTAATAACAAAGTACTAAAAATTGCTTGCATGCAAAATGGAAATAAACTAGCTCAGGCAATGGTAGCTTATCTCTGTGAAGAGATGTGGTGGCTACATTCCTTATGAACTATGTTACAATGAGCTCGAAGGCCTATTTATTATTTAGAAACAATGGAAAAGCCTAAACATCCAAAAACCTAAACCTAGGAGATGAAGTGCCAAAGGTTTGTCGGCCCTGTTGGGGTAGATTAGTACATCAACTTCCCGGGGTTGTAACTTTGGAATATGATCTCCATTTTATTGAGAAATATAGGGCATTAGTGTTAGATGATTTCACTTTCATTAATGACTTCTAGTGAATGCTTTTAACTTCTTTAGATTAGTATCTTCTTCATGTTATATTATTAGTGTTCTTCTTCATCAAATAGTAACCAATGCATGAACATAAATAGATAAGAGACACAACATGTAGGCATGAGATAGGGGAAAAACTTCTCACTCTTTGACAGGAAAAACCACACAAATTCCTCTTATAGAGATTCCAACTGATGAATACCAACACCAAGACTGTTGACCTATTAGCCACTCCAAAACCAAGACACACGTCCTCTTTGACAGTCAACCTTCTTCTTCTTGGCTCCTCTTCCTCTTTCGGCCTTCTAAGCAACGAGACATTGCCACCATCGAAATCTTATCATTGTCTTCACATCGTGATCTCCTTTTGTGATACTTCCTCACTGCCATATGGTCAAGACCTCACTTTTGTGATGGCACTGAGTTCTTCTTTAGATAGCACCAAAACTCAGTGTTCAAATTACGAAGTATAGTTTCATTTTAGCACCAAATTGTAATATATACTTGTCCAAACTATGTAGCGCAAAGCTTCTTGTTGTCACTGTGATTTCAGAGGGTTTCAAATTACTTGATACCACTAAATTGTAGATCTCCATTGGACTATGATTCCTTGTTAGAACATCGAAACTCTATCTATGACATGGTCATTTTCCTCGTTGCTTCTGTTCTCCCAAAATTACAGTGACATATGAATTCCTTGACTATTGGACCCTAGTATGAGCTTCTTATCTGATCTTTATGTGTTGTAGCTTGACATTTGAACCCTTCCATAGCAATGGATCACTGAAACAAATAATCCACACCTTTTTCTGTTCATCAAAATCTCAAAGTGATACGAAGTTACTTCATTGTCTTTCTGCGATGAGCATAGCCTCTTATATATAGTTGTTCATCCATATATTAGGCCGACATTACCATCTGAATAGATGTGTCATTTTAAGTGAGCCGGCATAAGTTGTTATTTAATTCAACTTGCAGGCCGATATCAATAGGATTTTGCTTATCTTTTTGGAGGGATATTTAGACATAGACATAGACTCATATACATTTTACATATGCTCAAGAAGAGCTCTTCATACATGACATTGACTCTTTGACTTAATGATAAATCCTAAAGCTTTAAATGCAAGCCACTAACAAATAAAACTTCTTGCTCATGAAACCCATGAAGCAAGGCATACAAAAAATAATTTTATTTCCTTTATTACATCATTTACAAAAGTCACAATTACACATCAATTACATGTCAAAATGAAGACTGAACCTAGTTACATTTTACAACACATTTTACGCGTACAATACCTCGTTAGAAATATTTAATCTAGGACTACAACTTTCGATTGCAAATCGATGTTGAAGCCACAAGTTTGCCCATTTTCTGAAGAAAAAAACGTTGTTTAGGGCCTTAAAACAACTCCAAAAGTAAAAATAAAAATAAATAAATAAATAAATAAATTAATAAATAATAAATAATAAATAAATAAATAAATAAATAAATATAAATAAATAAATAAATAAATAAATAAATTAGTATTTTGTGTTATAATTAAGGACACTGAAAGAAACAGTGTTTGGGACCCACTTGGAATGGGTGGGTGGCCACCAATATCCACCTAGATCAGTCCTCCCTCCTTAGGTAGCAATAGTCCCCATTGCATTGAGAACCTCCATGATATGGGGAAATTTTTGTTGAACTTGGTCCCTAGTTAGCCACTTCCCCTAGTGCAAGAGTTGGACAAGTTTGACAACTCAATATAGTTGTATCCCCTATTTGCGAGTGTTTTTTTATCTATGTGTCCATGATCTGATCAATTATGGCTTGTTCAATGCAGTCTGGGTTGAGCTTTGTTGGTGTCAACTGCTCAACAATGTCTGATGTGTCCAACAATGGTTGAAAGTATGGTCGAAGGTAATCCACATTGAATATGAGGTGAAATCCAATGAATGGGAGGGTACTAAGCTCAAAATCATTGTCTCCCACAACCTTGGTGATGATGTAAGGCCCATATCGGAGTGGTAATCTTGGAATTTTCGCTATAACTTTTTTTCTACGAGGCTTCAGAAGCTGAAATTGAAACCACGTGGAGCTGAAATATTAGTGAAATCCATGTACAAATTTCAGATCTTGGTTCGCCATATTTTCGGAGATATGATCCAAGGAATTTAGGGTTTTTGCAAGCTCTAGAATTCCATGTCAAACAAGTGACCTAGGGAAAATCATCATAACTTTCTCTCTAAGCATCATATTTGAATTTCATAAAAAGTGACTAAAATTGAATGAACTGTAATTTTTTGTATCTCATTTTCAGGGCTGAAAGTCGAAACAATGACATGTGGCACTTCGCATAAGTTCCCTCTACTAAACATATCTATAATCAGGATATTGTGGGAGATTGGGCATAACTCTTTCTTGGCGAATCCAATATTGGTATAACTTGTTAGGTTAGCAGACTCAAAGGGCTACCATAGGACGAAAGTTCAGTCCTTGGAGATTGTAGAGTCCAAGGACTGTCTTATCTTGACATCATTTTTGCCTATATTTCTTCTTTTTTTCCTATACCTATCACCTAAATAATGCAATAGACATAAGATTTTGTCAAAGGTAAGCATTTACATGTCTTCTTCTTCATATTTGTCTATATACCTTATTGTTTTGTTAAGTATGCATTCGGCTACGGAATTGGCCTGTTTCTGCAGCTAATCTGGATTTCTGCAACTACCTCCATTATTCACAGGGTTCAGAAGCTCTAGCTCAGCGAAGAAAGATACGGATGGATAAGGAATAGTCCCCTCGTGGATTCCTTCCTATTCCCTCGAACCAATTCATCAAGAACATCACATGATAACACAGTCAACCCCAAAGTCAACTACAATATTATCACCAAGATAGAATCAAATTTTTCACGAAATCTTATCAATTTGCTTTTCCAAATAGAAAATCGATTGTTTAGCGATATAGTTTGATAGAAATAAAGATATTTAGGCTTGAAATGCTCATACAATTATGCCGAGAAGTATTATAAAAACTATGGCCACTCTACGTTTTGGGGGGCGCGTCGATTTATGTAATTTTTTAGGATAGTTTGTTAAGTCTCGTTTGCAAGTAATAGACTTGGTTTTATGTTTGCTATACTGTTTTGGAGAATTTGGTATCTAGGATAAATACTAATTCCCTAGATAAGTATTTGTATCTAAAACAACAATTTAAAGTGTTTTAAACTTTTCCTATAAGCAATAGATAAAATGAGAAGATATAAGACCTACTTGTAGTTCCGCTTTTCTCTCGTCTCCCTTGTATCGATCATGTCGCTCCTTCCCGTGATTAATCCTCTTGAGAAGTACCCTGTAAACACAACAGAAAACAAAGAACTGATCAAAGAATACAATCTATTGAATATAAGTGAAAGGAATCAGATACAATTCACACATATAAGCATTATGAAATAATACAAACATATGGGAAAAAGGTTCAAACACTTTATTAGATAGAAGAAGGAATTACAACCATTTGTGTCTGATTCAAAGCCATTCCTCCAGCTTGGATCCCATCCACATCAAATCAAAATCATGAAAAACTTGTAGCATTACAATACTTGCTTTAAAGCCAAATCTCATAGCAGCATTACCTCCTTACAATTCAACATAATCCAGCCCCTTATCACTTAGATGAGTGATCAATTTATAGGAAGATGAAGGAGGTTTCGTCATAAATGGTGGCATTGAGTGGCCTTCCATACTTAGAACTAGTTCCATGGAGGAAGGGATGAGAGGATAGGATGCACCTTAACTCATTCCTCATCCATTTTCGAGCTAATAGGAGTTGATAAGTGAGGGAACCTTCTAGATGACTCCAAAAGATAAGAATATTCCCCAAAC
>APFE031569700.1:116028-147930 GCA_000404065.3 Pinus taeda
AAGTACGAGTCTAACCATGTGAATACGTGACCTGAAGTCGAACATCAGAAGACACCATCTGATTACCAACCAATGATGTAAGCTATTAACATATGCAAGAGAAATCACCGATAACGATAATGATCCTCAAGGTACTGCAGTACATTCTGCATGGTGTGAATGGATGATTTGATGTCGAACACCATACAAATTCTTTTGGTTGAAGGCCATTGATGTATGCCTATCGCCGGAAGCGAGAAACCTGCCATTGATTCATGCAAGCCTCAAGGTACTGAAAGGGTGTTTCTAAGTCAACTTCTTGGATAATGTAATGATGTCGACAAGAGGCCACTCATCGCAGAAGGGCCTTGATGTATCCCACATCAATGACATGAAATGAGTGTAGTGATTTTTGAGATGGAATTTGACTGACGACACAAGGTTCAGGAATGGCGATCATGAAAATGAAGGTTTATGGTATTGCAAAGGATGAATTTTAACTGAATGACTTCTCTTGAACATGTCGACAACACTAAAGTGAATTGGTAGCATTGACCGAAAACAAAGTGATGGATGGTATGATATACCAACGGTGTGATAACCATCAAGCTAAGAACCCAACCTAGATAGTCATGGTGATGGAGTGAAAGTGTCATGTTCAAGAGCGACCTGCTACCATAAAGTGGTTTTCCCCTTTTCCCATTTCCCCCAATCAATGTTGACCAGTACCTCTTTATTTTTATCAAGCTTGAGGAGGATAACATATGCTTGTTGTATAATTTCACCCCTTGGGCGAATCCATCGCTATTTGATGTTTTAACAAGTCTAGCGAAGGGAAACTTGATCTTGTGTAGATGGACAAGTTTGTCACTATTTGATGTTTTAATGAGTTTAACGACAAAGATAACTCAGTCCTTTTCATGTTTAGAGAGTTTGAGAAGGGACAAAAAGAAAACTCCACAAGTTCTTTTTCGTAAATTATTCTCTCAAGCCTGAAAAAGCGTAAAATAATACAAGAGAGATATCGTTTCCAATCCGTTAATGAGCTAGAAAGGACAAGTGCTCGAAAATATTTTCATGTTTAGAGATTCTGAAAAGAGCTTAAAGAGGACTCCAAGGGGGTTTCTTTTTCGTTTTTATCGGAGCTCGAATAAAAAAAAGATAAAAGTGTGTTATGTGGTCAAAGGTACAATTTACAATCGAGCACGTTTAATTCTATAAATCAGTTGCAAAACCTACTCAAAACACCATCAAATGCATTAAAAATATCTATTTCATAGGCAAAAATAGGTAAATACTAATGTTTATTTGATTAATGAACATGAAATAAACATAAAACAAGTTTTTACCATGACATTTTTACCATTTGGAACTTACCATTCAGTTTTGTGCTCTAAGCTTAGTTTTTACCTCAATCTTCACCAGCTGATTGTGAGAGATTCTATAGATGATTTCTCGAGTCATCCGGGCCAAGTAGGAACTAAACCTCTCTACTTTCTTTTCAATTCATTCTTTTGTCATTTCATGCAAGTTTTAGGGTTTTTTGGGGCCCCTAGGGTTTCATTTTTTTGCCCTGGGATCAGCGCAGGCTTTCACATCGAAAGCTATGCTGAAGACCACCCAAATAGAAGGTTGCATGCTCTGCAACACACTGTCTTTGTGCAATGGTTGCGCTGGGTGAGTTTCCCAAGTTTGTTTTAGTTGTTTGCTCCAAAATTTGTCCTTTTTTTGCATGGAAAGGATCCTAATCAAGCTTATGATTGTGTTTCAGGCTTTCATCGAATCAGAATGTTGATTACATGGCAAGATAGAGAGCATGAAGAACAAGACATGGTTGCCCTAAACAATCTAGGTACAGTTGAGGCCCTCAAAAACTGTGGGTTACTCAAATACTTCAAGTTGTCCAGAATGAGGCAACAAATAGAACTACTGCAGTTCCTTTTTCATGCATGGGATCTGACAAATTAGACTTTTCACATTAGGGACAAGATGGTCCCTATTATCATTGATGATATTTACTTTCTTACCAAATTGTCGAGGCGAGGTGACCCCATCTCACTTTTTGGATTTGCCCATGGAGGTGAATCGGTGAGAGATTACATTAGACAGTTTTGTCAGCCAGGTACACAACCTAGCAAGGATGGGAAAATAAACATTAGGGATGTAGATTATTTTCCTTTGAGAACGATCATCTTCACAATCTCAAAATTGGCTGGCAGCGTGACACTACATCTGGCGAACAGATCTTATATGCAGTATGCATTGGAGTGTCTAGAGCCAAAAGTTTTCAACTGGTGTGAGGTTGTACTTTCTTTACTGAAAGAATAATTAACTAAGGTAAAAAGTGGTAAGATGAAGAATTTCTACTATGGTTCAATCTTAATCGCTTTTACCTTAGAAAGAATCCCATTGATGCAACCACAACATGTATCACTAGGTGTAGCTGGTCCTAGATATCCACGCATGCAGAGGTGGGTTGAATTGATGGCTCGACATGCGAGTCAGTCAACAATCATTTTTTCCCCTACATTTTTCAGTTGGCTCGAGCGACAACATCTTGTTATCGAGGAGCATCTATACTCGGGGATGGATTTCCGTGGAGATCCAGATTTGATTCTACTAGTTAGGGCACAATGGGGTGCTATGGGTAAATTGTTTGACCAAAATTGTTTTTTGATTTTTCAAGTTTCTACATGTTTTTTGTGTTTTTTGATGTTTCTAAGACTAAACTAAAATTACTCTTATATATGCAGATGTGGGTATTGTTCGACCTGTGGGACACCAACAAGTTGCAGGTGGGCCAACGCGGAGAAACATGGGGAGAGCAGTTCTCCATGACTTGGATTTGGCCGAAACCTTAGTAGATTTGCAGGATCACATTGAGGGATTAACCCTTGGTATTTCGGATGTTCGGATCGAGGAGTTACCTATGAGGTTGCAACGGCACAGTATTGGTGTTCCTAGCCATTGGGCGAGGCTTTTGCGCATGATAGCACAGGTTGTGACCTGTTACCATGAACACCACTAGATCTACTTAGGGTGTTTTGCATGCATTTTGAGTTTTTTGGGTCAGATGACCAAACGTGTCTTGGACACAAATTTTGTAAAAACTTTTAAAACACCTATCTGATGTGGCCCGTCCACGCGGCCCCTCTCCAGCTCACCTACCCACGGTACTGTTCAGATTTGTTTGTTGATTATGGTTGATTTCTAATATTTTGGCTCGGTTCGATATTGAATGTGAATGTGATTACCTACCTACCTCCCGGTACCTTATCCGTTCTCGTGCTAACACTTGTCCGTCTCGGTTTTGTTGCAACCCTAATTCTCCCGGTTGCCCTTTTGTTTGGTCATTTCGCACTCATTGTCATTTTGGTCAGTTGTTTCACTGCTCTGCGACCTGGTTTCGAGCTCGGCTCTGTCTCTGTGATAACAGTCGATACTTAGTCGATTTCCTATGGATTTCTTGCTCAAATGTTTGGTTTTTCATCGTGGTTCTGCTTGCATACTTGGTTCTCGCGTTCGTTGGTAAGTTACGGCTCTATTAGTGGTTTTCTTATCGGCTTCTTCCCGTGGATTACTCTGTCGACTGTTATTTTTCTGAGTTGTTGGTTTATCTCGGCCAATGGCGCTGTGTTTTGTGGTAGTTTCTCAATGTGGAGGGTTTCTGCTATGCTCAGTGGCAATGTACATTCGATGGTCTGCAACAGCTGTTCTCCGGCATTCAACTCATCGTTCAGGTAAGCTTAAGTTCTCTGTTATATTTCCTTATTCGCTTCTCGAATAATGACTGACCAATTTGGCCCCTCCGTGGTTAGGTTTCGTCTCGATGAACAGGGGAGTCGTTCACCTTCAGGTATAGTATCTCCCTTTCTCCTTTACTCCTCGTCTTCTTAGCTATTTCGTTCCTTTACTTATGAGCTTATGGTCTGGTTTCGGTCAGGGTTTTGTCACACCTTCAAACCCTAACGTGTTTGCTTTCTGTCGTTGCAGGTGACGGTTCCGTGGCTCTTCGCAACAGGTTACGGCTTCATGTTTCCGGGTAGCTCTGTGCTTTTCGTTTAGTTGCTTTCGTACGCTTTTAGGCTACCTGTAGCTTCTTGTTGATTTGTAACCTAGGTACCTTGGTAGTCTTCAGCTTTGTATTGCAATCTCGCGTCTATATTTTGTTGCTGTAGTATAGAGGGTTTGATATATTCTTTGTCACGTCTGTTAATAGTGGAAAGGGTTCGACCCTCGTCACGAGTTTCGTTGTAAACTTATTTGGTTGATTCAGGCCTGCAATGTAATATATATATATGTTTGGAAATTGCAAAATTTGTATTTAGTTTCCTGGGTTTGTCTCTTACCCGGTTTCGACCTGGGGTCCTTTTGCTCCTCAACTTCGCTCTTCCATTCACGCTTGTTGTTTGCTTGTCTGGTTTCGCCGTGTGCTCAATAATTTGGAATACTGTCTCTGTATGCACCTGCAATGTGACTTACTATACGATTGTTTCACATATATTTAGATTCGTGCTAGTGACTCTCGGTCACAGTATTTGTCTGTTAAATAAGTTATACAGAACTTCTATTTCACAGAAATCTTGTATTGTACAGGACTCAGATATTTTGTTTATACATTCGTTTGTGCACAGAATTCTTAGATGAAGGAAAAGAAAATTTCTCTCTGTCTATTTCTTTGAATATATTTCTTTGTTGCTTAGCTGCCGAACCCTCTTTGGGATTTCGGTTTTGTCATTTATACATTAGAGGCAATTCGGTTGATAACTGTAAGCAGTTACCTTTTACAATCGGTTAGATAGTTATGCTTTTTCAGTTTCTGTTTGACAGTTTATAAAACTGACTCTATCTAATCTGTCACTCTGGTCCCACAAAGGGTGACTGTGTACATTATTTGCAATAATATAATCTATTAACTACAATTAACACTGATAGCTACAGTAAAGTAAAATAATTAAAAATTACCCAACAGAAATTAAACGAACTGTAGTTGACCTTGGTAAAGAAAAATAAAATGAAAATGTAAGAACCTGACAGTCTTGCTGTCCCTTGTCGAACTGTTTAACCTTCCCTGTCTTTTTCTGAAACTCTGTCCGCCCCGTTTCGGTCTTCGCCCTGTCGACCAGATGCTCCTGCATCACTATCTATTTTACTCTCAGATTTTTCTATGGTTATATGCAATCATATTCAATTGATGATGTGAATTGAAAATATTACTTTTATATGTGTTGCAAATGTCTATTTAACACATAATTCGCTAGAGAATCAGTTAACGTGTTAAGATTTCTGGAAATATGTTGATATTGAATGTGTTCAAAATGTCTTTCCAAAATATGAACTCTAAGGAACATACAAAAAATTGTTGGATTTCGGACAGTATAAATGTTTGTTAGTTGTAGTACAAGAAGTTGTGAGTCCAGCCTAACGATGATTCGGTGAATGCCAAGTGAAATGGCATCAGAGAGTATTTCAATAAACGCGCTCTACTCAACAATGTTTTTCATCAATCGACCAATACAAATCCCTTAGAAACTCACTAACTCGCCGCTTGGAGCAAAAATATCCCACGCTACAGAAGACAAGTTTTGTGTACTACGACTAGCACCATTGGCGTAACCAACAAAATGTTCCGAAGACTCTGACATCTGCAACAAATGCAAAGCGGATTACTAACCAGATAAAAATCTCTAAAAGATACACACACACACATGCAATGAAAGAATATATACAGTGAGCTTTACTACGCTTAATCAAGCATAGTAACGTTTGAGGTACAACCCGTTTCAAGGCTACGACAATGGAATACCATCATAATCTACTAACTTGTATGCACCTTTTTCCATAACATGCTTGACAACATAAGGACCCATCCACATTGGTTCGAATTTCCCTGCTCCAAGTTTATCAGCTTCTTGATCATAAAGCAAGACCAGGTCTCCTTCTGAGAAGATACGAGGCTTGACATTTCTATCATATTGCACCTTAATATGTTTCTTATGCGCTTCATTAGCCAATGCGGCATCACGACGGATTTCATCCAGATGGATCAATTCCAAGAGATGCACTTCTTCTTCAAAAGTGTCGGATAACAGATCAATCGCGAGTTTAACCGATGAAATTTCGCATTGTAACGGTAAGACTTCTTCCAAACCATACACCAACTGAAAGGGTGTGAATCTAGTTGCATTTCTCATCAAGTTTTGATATGCCCACAAGGCAGAGTACAGGATTAAGTGCCAGTTTTTCTTATGAACCCCTTTCATTCTCTGCAACATCCACTTCAAGACTTTATTGATGGCCCCAACTTGTCCATTCGCTTGCAGGTAATAAGGGGTAGACTATCATGTGACAGTCCTAACTTAGTAGTCAATTCAACCATCATGTCATTGCGAAAATGTGACCCATGATCTGTAACTATGGCTTGTGGTACACCAAACCAAGCAACCACATGGTTAAAAAAGAAAAGAGCAGTCGTTTCGCCACTGTTGTTCAATGTTGGCATCGCCTCAACCTATTTGGTAAAATAATCAACAACAACTATAATATACCCATGCCCCTTGGTCGAGGTGGGGTTACATGTCATAAAATCAATGCCCCATTTAGCAAATGGGCCAACAGTAACGACTGGATGCAAAGGTGCAGGTGGTAATCTGGTTTTTTAGTCATATATCTGGCATGCGTGATAGCTTCTAATAGCAATAATAAAATCTTTAAATATAGTTGGCTAGAAGTAACCAGCACGGAGAAGTCTCTGTCCAGATAAGTGTCCACCACAGGCACCTGAATGGAAATCATTCAATGCTTTCTCGGCTTCCTCATTTGTGAGGCACCTCCGTAAAACCATATTGATACCACGACGGTAAAGAGTGTCGCCAATGATTAGATAATCTTTGGCTTGGTAATGAATACATCGTTGTTGCGAGCGAGAGGTATCAAGCCGAAAAGTTTGGGACTAGAGATAGATCAGTATATCTCCATACCACGCGTTAGATGACGAAATTCAAAATATAGACTCATCCAAAAATGATGGTTCAGATGTTGAATCAATGGAGGTTGAGGGAAAGTCACAAAGTAACTCAGCGAAAACTAGAGATTTCTTTGATTTGGACTTGATGAATTCCAAATCAAATTCCTATAAAATAACTATCCATTTTGAGTATTTGCCCCCGAGAAATTGATTTGACAAAATGTATGTCATAGGGTTGCAATTTGAAATGATAATTGTTTTCCGTAACAGGATGTAATGACGAAATCTTTGAACATCTTGTACAGCTGCCAAAGCTAGTTTTTCAACATAAGAGTACTTACTTTCTGTATCGTTGAGATTACAGCACAAGTAATAAATTAGATGTTCAATCCCTTTTTCTTCCTGAACTAAAACCATGCCAATGGTTGTATCTACAATGGCGAGATACAGGTAATAGTCATTTTGGTAATTTGGAGAATACATTAATGAAGCTCTAATCAAGGTATCTTTAAGAGCATCAAAGGAAGCTTGCGCAACTTGATCCGAATGAAAGGGTATATCCTTTTTCAAAAGACATTTAAAACCTTTAGCCATTTCAATGTAATTAGGAATGAACCTCCTCAGAAAGTTTGATTTCCCTTGGAGTCTTTGTAACTATAAAATATTTGAAGGTGGAGGCAAATCTAGAATTGCCTGAACCTTTAACGGATCAAGTCGAATCCCCTCTTTACACACTACAAATCTGAGCAATCGACCAGAACCAACACAAAACACACATTTGTGTGGATTGAATTGTTGTCCTAGGTTGTCATTGATGTCAATATGGCAATATTCTAGATACTAGAGGATGACATGAAGCCAAGGGGAAGCCGAGCGATCCATGAAGAGACAGGAGCAAGGCCATCAGGATAGCCAAGCCATAAGCAAGAGGAGTTACCAAAGGAGGCAGATCAAAGGATATCAGAGCAAGAGAGGCATTCATATATGTAAGAAGGGATTTGAAAGACATTGCCAAGCTAGAGGAGCCACATTGGAGCAAGAGGAGCAAACAAAGCAAATGGAGCCATGGAGGATGCAAACAGAGCCATCGGAGCCATCAGAGGGCATATCAGAGCAAGAGGAGCCATATCAGAGCAAGAGGAACGCTGCTTGTAATATATGCCAAAATAGAGCTATCGGAGCCATATTTATAGACCATACATATATGCCAAAGAAGAGGAGCAAATGGAGCAATATATAAACAGAGCCATCGGAACCATAGAGGAAGCAGACAGAGTTATCAAGAGTCATCGGAGGAGCAATGGATGCGTTTAACAGCAAACAGAGCCATATATGCCACATATAACACTATCGCGAGCCATCAGAGAAGAAAACCCATCTATATATGCATTCACAGCTATCGGAGCAACAATGCCAAAGGAATACACTATTGGAGGCCAAAAACTATGCATATATGTGTTTAACACTATCGGAGGCGCAAACGGAGGCTAAGGCATGTACATAGGAAAATACACTATCGGAGGCAGAAAGCGGACTTGAATTTTTATGAACAGGAGCGTTGAGTTGTATCGGGTCCAGTACATAATATTATATCACATCGGCACTTCAGGAGCGACATTACAGTGTGTCAAGTGGACCATTGCGATCACCGATAGCGATTATTGCATTGGGAATTCGGAGCAGAAGTAATATTAGTGTTAACGGGCCCTTTTCCTGTGATCGTTTGATATTATCAATATTATTTAATATATTACTATATATATAATATATATATATATATATATATATATATATTTTTATATAATTATAAAAATATATATATAATATATATATTATATACGTGGGCCCGATGGAATATCACAACTGACTCAATGCAATATCGCATCTGTCGCTATATCGCAAGCTAAGAAGCATTGCCACATGAAAGCGCCGATTGCGATAAGGTTGCGGACCCGATGAGAATATTAACTATGGTTTAATACCATATCGCATCCGCCCATCGCAATGCTACACAGAGGGTTGTCCGACTAGGAGCATCGATTGCGATAAAGCATGTGGACCCGATTAAAAATTATAACATGGCTTAATATAATATCGCGTCCAATGGTGGATCAGCCATCGGCCATCGGCGGTGTCATGAACCCAACATATAAAGGACCACCGGGAGTCGCAAATCGCCGATTGCGATTTAAGTTGCAGACCCGATACAATTTAGATGTGGGTGTAATATTGCTTGAAGTCCTCCCCTTAGTTTTTTGGACTGTTTTTATCATATTCTCTGTGTAATTAATATTTGGCTTGTGCGGGGTGTTTTAGGCCGAAAGGCTTATGATAGTTGTTCTAATAGTTTAGGAGGCTAATTCATGGCGATAGTGATTGTGATTGGGACGTGGTTGTCCGTTAAACAAAGCTGTCTCTAGGTATGCTCGAAATTATTGTCGAAAGGAGCGTTGTTATAGTTTTAACCGGGAAGATGTGTTCTCCGTGGATTATTTGGCACTCTCTTATGAATTAACGTGTCCTGTGAGCACGATGAGACAGAGGAAGCTACAGCGACAAACAAGCCAATGATGAGGAAGCTTAAGCAGGCGAGGAGGTAGCCAAAGAGCCAGCGAGAAAGAGGAAACCGATAATCAGAGGATCAGGTATGAATAAAAACAGGAAAAACAGAGAACAAAAGAGGAATGTTGTTGAAGGTTGTTGAACGCTATGGAAAATAAGCTGGAGGAGACAGAGGCAACGAGAGGATCCAGCAGAACAGAAAGAGGGCCGAAGGGCCAATAGGACAGCAGACAGTCGAAGGGGAGAAGTAGCCAGCAGAGAACATAAGCTTGAACAAGAAGTTGTTCTTTATGCAGACCTTAGTGCATCTAACAGTAGACTGACTAGAGTTGTGTGAAGACATTATCAGAGAGCATGAAGGCTATTGGAGACTATGTGTGGGCAGTGTACAGAGTTGTAAAGACTCATTCATAAGAAGACTGGTTGTCATTAATACTATAGCCTAGAGACTACAGTGAAGCTGTAAATAGACAAAACTCAGTAGAGAAGAGTTCTGAGAGAAAAAAGATTACTATCAAACATGCCTTCAAGATTAGGTTGGAGTCCTTGGGGCTAGTGCCTCATAAGTGAGAAGGATTAGAGTCCTTGGGGTTGATGCCTCAAAAGTAGGAAGGATTGAAGTCCTTGGGAAGTTTGTGCTCCTAAGTCCAAGATTGGTGTCTTGGCGAAATAGAGTTGGTGCTCTGGAGGTTGGAGCCTCACCAAAGTCCAAGTTGGAGCTTAGCAACTGATTGTAACCATCTATATATTGTATCTATTTTACTGCACAGTTTACATTAATAAAACCATTTATTCTTGTTGTTCATCTTGTGTTCTAAATATATATGTTTTAACTGGTAAAACAATAGTGGGAAAAAGAAATACTGAGTCACCCCCCCTCTCAGTATTTCCAACATGAATCATATCTTGTAGTGTCGGCACCATAAAAATATTGCTCTCAAATGTTGCGGGTGATCAATCCGCTTTCATGAATGAGTAGGTAAATTGTCAAGGTAAGGTTGAACAATTTGCTTGATGTAATGGAAGACATAATTCATTGCCCTCTGAAATGTGCCCCCAACATTTTTCAAACCAAATGGGAGTTTCCGATAAGCGAATGTGCCCCATGGACAAATAAATGTTGTTTTTTATTGGTCCTATGGGCAGATATTGATTTGGTTGTAGCCGGAAAATCCATCCATAAATGAGAATATTTTGCATCCGACACATTTGTCAATAATCTAATCGATAAAAGGAGTAGGACAATTGTCCTTTGGACATGCCTGATTTACATCCTTATAATCGATGCACACTCGAATTCTCCCTTGTTTCTTCATGACAGGAACAAGGTTGGAAACCCAGTCAGTGAGAGGTACAGGGTAAATGAAACCAACCCGCAAAAGTTTTTCAACTTCTGCTTTAATTGCAATGCTTTCTTTGGATGAACAGGTTGAAGCTGCTGTTGAACTGGCTTGACATCAGGGTACATTTTGATTTTGTGTTCAACAATACTAGAGTCAATGCTTGGCATCTCCTCGTAAGACCATGCAAATATATCTCTAAATTCATGAAAGAGAGTACGGTAATTATCGAGTTCCGATGGAGAACAAGATTTTCCGACATGAATGTTCTCTACAATATTAGGATTGGTCGAACTATTAATAGAAATCGTTTCTTCAATATTTGACAGGTTTCTCTCAGATTCTACTATGTCTATGAAAACTGAATTCGGAAGGAAATCAATGACTGAAGGGTGGTTTAGTTCATTTGGATAATCTTTGATGTCATCTAGAAGACGAGAATGATGATGATAATATTCCCATGGTTCTTCTCCTATCATCATTGATTGGATGAATCCTTCATCCGTAGCATGTATACGTGAAAAAGGATTCGAAGAAGTACCATATTCTAACGAACGGTCTACCCATACAATTGTTGAATGCGGATTTCGGTTTGCCGCACAAGCCCGAAAAATTGATTGCTATGCTAATTCAATGGGGATTAGCGGCATCACTTCAATATTACTATCAACTTCAACCTTGTTGGTAATCATCCTTAAATCAAATGAGGTGGAGGAAATCACGTTGCAAGTCTCTATTCTTGCCACTTCTGCCAAATCAGATGGTGATGGTAGCGTAAAAGTACCCATTAGGGAAGGATCTTTAAAGAGAACTACTCCAACATTTTGAAGTGACAGTGGGGGACCGTGTACCAACGGAATGCTTCCTGTAGCCTGTGAACTATTGGCAAAGAAGGCTAGTTGATCGATGACCGTGATTCCACCCTTAAAAGGGAATGCAATAGTATGGAAGTATGTGGAAACCACAGCAGCCATAGCATATACCCATGGCCTTCCCAGTAAAATGTTGTAATCGAGGGGTCCGTCAACTACCTCAACTTCAACAGTAATTGTTTTGCCCCCTAGCTCGATTTGCAAGTTACTCAAAATCCCACAAAGAGTATCTGTTCTTTTGTCAAAAGCTTTTAACGTGGTTGGTGATCGTGACAACGGCAGTGAACCAAGTGTTTTTCAGCAACTCATTGACATAATGCAAGTAGATGCCCCCTCATTAATAATAGTTTGGTGAACATTCTTATTGAGAGATTTTACTTGAATTAGGAAAGCTAACTGCGCTGGTGATTGTGGTGTATATCCCGCATGGTTAAAAACCACAAGATTAGAATATGTAGGATCTATTTTGCCAATTGCTGACAATAAAGCCTGCTTCTGGGAGGGACAATTTTGCAACACCTCGAGTGTCGACATAGCAGAAGGTGATTGAGCAAGACCTTCCACTATGTTATAGTTATGAGCTGCTCGAGCCTGAGGGTTAAATGTCGATTTGTGCACAACTACCTTTGGTGGTTTTATTGTCAATTCTGGTACAATAGGTGGAATATTTTCAGATGAAGTCGAAGTCGAAGGATTAGGTTGATCAGTGGCATGATTATTCGACAATGATGGTGGATTTCCATAATCTTTGTTTCTCTTTGACACTAAAGCTTCGTTTTGTGGCTTTGTGATGGACAACATGAGTACTTGGGATGTGGAAACATGGTCTGTTGCAACCAAATGAGTCTCCGGGTTTGGAAATGGATCAGTCGGATCAGTCAACATTACCGATGTGTTTGAAGTCTTTAAGAGTTTAGAGACCTATGAGCGGTGTGGACAATCTCTTATAAAATGCTTGTCATTACAGATTATACATGGATAACGAGGTTTCCTTGTTGAAGTAGATGAATCAGATGATTTCTCTTGAGGGGAATTATCTTTTTTCTTTTTGATTTTCCCCTTGCCTCCTGGTTGCTTTTGATTTTTGCCTTTGTTAGATGACACGGCATTAATTTCGGAAGCAAGAGTATTTTTCTGATGCATTGGTAGTTTGATTGGTAATGGCAAGAGTTTGACCAAATGGTCTTCCTTCCATTTTCCTGCTTGAAGAATCGATCATACCATTACCGGCATGAGAGTCCTTACTTGATTGTGGAGGAGGAGGAACAATGAAAGCTGGTCGGGGTGCATTGGGAATTTTATCGTAGAGCGTGTTGCATTGTGTGTAAATAAAATCCAAGTATTGGGCACGAGCAATTACTTTCTCTTCTGTGAGAACTCCACCTCTTGGCACATCCTCGGTGATTGATGGCAACAAGGATTTTATGAACCACTTAGCTAAAAGTTGATCGGGAACGTGTGTCTTAACCATTCGACGACAACACCGCCACTCATGAATATGATTTGATATATGGGTAGCAGTAGTCTATTTAAATTTGGTTAGGAGTTTCGTTCCAGTATCGTATCTAATAGGTAACTGGAAGTGGGTCAGAAATGTAGTGGATAAAGTTATAAAGTTGTCAAAAGAAGCTCTTGCTAACTCGATGTACCATTTAGCATCCAGACCAGTAAGTGTTCTTTGGAAAAGATGGAGTCTAACCGAATCATCATTTAAGGAGTTTCATGAACACCACAAATGAAAAGGCATGACATGATTTGATGGGTCTTCTCCGGGATTTCTGTTAAATTTTGGAATGTCAAAGGGTAAGTTATGCAGAATTATCGGCCACCGAGGTGCATATAAGATTGGATCATTAGTGAACTGATTTAAATCTGGTAATTCTAAAGTTGCTACAAATGACAAATGTCGATTCAATTCAGGTTGAGCATACCCAAGATATGATGGAACTGCCTGAGCAATAGGTCTTTGCACACCAACATAGGGCATCTACATTTGGTAACCTTAGTAAGGTTGTTGCTGAACAAACCCAGCATAAGGTGGTTGTTGATAACCAGGTTGAATTTGTGGTTGTCCATAACCTGCAAAGCCTTGTTGACCAAGACCTTGGTAAGCTTGATATTGACCAAACCTAGGTTGACCCTGTTGGGCAAGTCCAAATTGGGGTTGGAATTGCTAGAATTGGGGTTGTTGAAATTGAGGCTACCACGGTTGTTGAATCAACTATTGTTGTTGGTACAATTGTTGTTGATTTAACGGTTGTTGTTGCCCAGCAATGAAAGGTTGGCCAGGTCGTGAATAAACTATATCAGTGTAAGCTTGGGTCAGTCTAGATAAGGGTATAATAACCAGAGGTTGTTGTTGAACCGGGAAAACAAGTGGTTGTTGTACAACAACCTGAGAAACTTGAACTTCTTGACCTAAAACTTGTGGTTACGAGGTAGAAGGACCAGTTTGTACCGGTTGAGATACAACAGTTTGAACTTGTGACTATGGTACAGTAGTAACAATAGGTGTAGTAGGAATAGCTTACACAATTTACATTGGTTGTGTTGGATACACAAGCCTTGGTTGAACTGGCATTGTTGGTTGCCATTGACAAACTCTAATTCCAAGTTGACCTGAATACTGCAGGATATTACCATATGATGGTCCTCCAAAATAAGGAGGATACAGTGAATAAGCATATTGCTCTCCATATGGATGCAATCCAGTATTTAATGGATACATAGGTCTTTGTTGACCGGATTTCCCAGCTTGATTTTGATATGCAAGATCAAATTGTTGAGTTCCCATTAGAGAAGAACTAGGTAGAATTACGGTTAAGGACATGGGAGATGATCATGGTGTAGAAGCAACCCCTAAGTGGGTTCCAGATAAAGATTGGTAACCAACCGGGATGGACGATACACCATATAGGTGCGACTCAGGTGTGGTAGAAAACATCGAAGAGGTTGAAACAGAAGATACTATGGCAGCTGCATCAGATGATACAGTCTGGGATGTTGACGGTTGCTCAACGATAGTTAACTGACCCAAAAGTTGTCCTAAAGAATCAACGGGTACTTGAAAATAAGCAGGATCAAATGGAGCGGTAAAATGAGGAGTATGAGGGTAAAGATAGAGCCTAGCTCCTCTTCCAATTCTTCCTCTATAGCAATTAAACCTGGTGTAATAACTTCACCGTCTGGTCTGTAAAATATTTCTAGTGTTGATAAATTTGAAGTTTCAGTAGTTACTGATGTTTGAGGGGTAATTGGTTGATCGTCTTTCGGTAAAGTAACAACTTCTGAATGTTCAAATTCGAAGTCCAGATGTTCGGGTAAATGAAAAACAGTTTCAGAAAGAGGTTCCTGAACAACTTCAAGTTCAAATGTAACTTTTGTTTTAATTGGGATAGATTCTGGATTAACTTCTGATTGAACTGATTCAAGCTCAGAAGTACTTTCTTGTTGAGCAACTTCAAGTTGAGGATCAACTTGTTGTTGAACAACGTTGGTTACTGTTTCACTAGGATCAGTGCTAATGTCCTCAGGTAATTGTGAAACTTCTTCTTCGGAAATGGATGTACTAGAAATTGTTGAAGTAATTGGAGTCTCTGTACTTATCGAAATATATGATTCAAGTAATTCATATGAAGAACTAGGAGTTCTTAATGTACTAGACTCAGTTAAGCAAGACCGCTTTGACCGAAGAGGTGTAGCTTCGGGTGGCAAAGATAGTTTACTCGCTATTCTCCGCAAACGATGAGGTAATCGTTGATGTTCCTCCATGATTTCTGATTAATTTTATTATCAAAACAGAAAAAAGAAAAAGGGGTATATTAGGCAAAAGGTTGACCAAGCAACTATGAACTGTAGAATACCTCCTGGTGAACCAAGGAGTACGAGAAGGCAATCTCCCCGAATGTTGTGTTCGGTGTATCACCGTTTACAAGGCGGCCGACTCAGTTACTTAAGGATGGATAGCAACCTAGAGTTGTCCTCCCATATATACCCAAAGGTACGTGGAGGCCCAATCTGTATAAGCGTTGTCTAATGCAAAATCGCACAGTGAGAATATTCCCATATACTTTACGTACTGCAACACCACCCTATATACCAAAAGGTACAAGGACGAGCTATGATATACTCACGTACGTGGAATGAGGTATCACACTCGGGATGTATTGCAGACAAGTTAGAAACAACTGCTTTGTTGTATGACGTCGAAACACATCTCTAGCCTAGAACCACTAAACGTTCTCGTTAATGACAATGCTCCATTAGGTAAATTGATGTTAATTTTAGGTTGATCTTACTTAGGAATTTGCCTTTCAAGTTCACCACGTGATGTATTCTAGAATTCCTAGGAATGCAACTATCATGATAAGCATGCTTTCCATTCAATTTAACAATGAAAATCCTAGCTACTTAGGGATAGAGCAATCAAATTTCTTTCGATCAAAGAGCAAAGAGCACAATCTAAATGAAATTTCCCTACACTATTCCTATGAACACACACAAACTTTTTCAATGCAACATGCATGTATTTCTTTTCAATTTCCTTAATGTGAATATGAATAAAAGGAAATATGCACATATAATCAATCAATCTTTCATAAGAACAAAGACTTTTATGACAGTTCTATTTCGAAGGAAGAGAAGACTTTACGACACTTTCTTTAGAATGAAGATTAATCAATTATATCCTAACTTTGGCTATTGATCGATAATGACAAAGAAAACATTAAGAAACATTAATCAATCCAATCAAAGTTGGGCTAGACCAGGAGATAGAAACTTATTTTCTGAGACATAATATTAATTGATCAATCAACAAACAAACAAACAGAGAAAAGTTGGAAAAAACACTTTCCAAAGGTGGGAAATTGATCCTAGGAGGATCAGTGCAGCCCAGAGTGGGAGACAGTGCACTTCAGAGCACTGTCCCTAAGCCAGGGGTGCTCTGCAGCGCACTATGTCCCTCACAAGCCTGCACTGGTGACAGTGAGCCATTTCAAGAGGCAATTTGACACAGTTTTGACCAATTTTTCAATGTAAAGAGTTGAATTACAATCTATGAACACAAATAAGGTCTACAAGTCTACAAGGATGTGTTAGGAGGTGGATAAGCTACTAGTAAAGAGGATTCTTCCCCAGTATGGTCGTCAATTTGTTTTGGAGAATTTGATATCTACAGATAAATACTAATTCCCTAGATAAGTAGTTGTATCTAGAACAACAGTTTAAAGTGTTTAAGACTTTTCCTATAAACAATAGATAAGATGAGAAAATAGAAGACCTACTTGTAGTTCTGCTTTCCTCTCGTCTCCCTTGTATCGATCCTGTCGCTCCTTCCCGTACTTAATCCGCTTGAGAAGTGTATAAATTTCATCGTAGTTAAACTGATAATGCAATATACTAAAGAAAAATACTTTATCTACATCTACTATCAAACTTTGCGGAAGCTTAATCAATTTGAGCAAGATCAATCGGAACACATATAACTAAGAAGAAGAAATCATACACATGAAACACAGAAGAATACTCTGGGGAAAGCCTCAGCTAAAATCCCCGCTATCTGTATTATCATACAAGTGGAAATATCTCAAGATTACACAAAGCTTTAGCTCACAAGCTATCTAGCTCTCAGTACAATCCCTCATTGCTGCTCATAGACAGAATAGACAACACATATGCCTTCCTTCAGTCCTCCAAGCCTCCTATTTCCTTGCGCAGTTTCTCCTGGGTCCTCCAACTGCAACCTGTGTGATAATCACCTCACACACAAAACTGACCTCTGAAATAACTGTGCAATCCTAAAGGAGATAATTCCTTCTGCATGGATGAGTTCCCTTTATAGGAAAATTCCTCCAACTGATATTACACTATCCCTTCCTTTAATCTCAACTAGGTCTATGTCTGAACTGACATGCATGAGTTATTTATGAGAGAATATTCATTTATTTGAAGAACACTAGTTGCATGCATGCATGTATTAACTGGCTGAACTCACAACTAGTTCCACAAACTATTGGAACTAATCTAACTAAACTTAACTCAGTTAACTGAGCTAACTAATTACAACTCAAATACAACTCATCCTTATCTCCTTAATTAAGAGATAACTTCCTCAATCAAAGGGATAACTATTGCATGTCTTCACATAGACTTCATGTTTGATTTTTCTCGAACTAATTAACTCAAGATGAATTAACTAATTATTTTTCAAACAGCTAGTGAGACTAAATTCGAATTTTAATTCTCAGTTTTAATTCAGGGACTAATTTAAAATTGGAGTATATCCTGAAATGCTATTTTTAGCATTTCTATTTTATCATTCCTTGTTGCTATTTTCAACACTGGTACCTGAAATGCTATCTATAACAATGTTATTTATAGCATTTCTATTTTTAGCATTTCTTGTTGCTATTTTCAATAAGAAGTACCCTGTAAACACAACAAAAAACAAAGAACCGATCAAAGCATACGATCTATTGAATATAAGTGAAAGGAATGAGATACAATTCACACATATAAGCATTATGAAACAATACAAACATATGGGAAAAAGGTTCAAACACTTTATTAGATAGAAGAAGGAACTACAACCATTGGTGTCTGATTCAAAGCCATTCGTCCAACTTGGATCCCATCCACATCACATCAAAAGCATGACAAACTTGTAGCATTACAATACTTGCTTCAAAGCCAAATCTCATAGCAGCATTATCTCCTTACAATTCAACATAATCCAACGCCTGATCACTTAGATGAGTGGTCAACTTATAGGAAGATGAAGGAGGTTTTGTCATAAATGGAGGCATTGAATGGCCTTCCATACTTATAATTAGTTCCATGGAGGAAGGGATGAGAGGATAGGATGCACCTTAACTCATTCCTCATCCATTTTCGAGCTCATAGGAGTTGATAAGTGAGGGAAACTTCTAGATGACTCAAAAAGATAATAATATTCCCAAACCCTATGTGAATTTCGCTCATTCTCATCCAGCATAGGTGAAAGGAAGCCTAAGTGCTCTGCAGAGCACCCTAGCAGCGGACAAAACTACTCTGCAATGCACCTTCATAAGGGGTTACCTGTGCTAGTTCATTTAGAGGTTATTTCTGGATGTCTTCAAGTCATGAAACTGTTGGGAAGGAGGCATTCAAAGGGGTGACTTGTTTAGGGCATGAAGCAACTGAAATTAGGGTTTGATGAGCCCTAAAACATTGATCTAGATGTTGGGATTTGATGTGCCCAAATGGATTTGTAACATATACGCTATGTTGATTGGAGATTGTCGACTCATTCGTGGAGGGCCCCTACAACCAGTACAGGTCTTTAACCGATTGCACTTAGATTTCTTTCATTACTTAATCATAGATGCTATGTTTTGTGTGAAGAAATGTAGTATGATGAGTTCACCATTAAATCGTTTTATGCATAAGCAATTTCTTTTGCTTTATACCTAGCTTAACTCTGCCATTCGATTTGCTTTTTATCTGGTACAGTGTGGCCATTTTCATTTATTTATTTTTCAGTGTAGTTCAACTGTTTTATTTCATAGCATAACTGTTGTTCAGAATGTCTTGTTCGTATGAAATTCAATAAGTAAAAGAGTGAGAGTATTCTCCTTAGCAATTAAATTCATACATTATTCATTTATAGTTTCATAGAATAGATCTCTCTTGCACATTAAAAATTCAAGACAAAAATGCAAAACAGTCTAACACAAGTAAAGTCTAGAATCATTCTCATATCATCCATAAATTGATTCAATAGAGAATAATTCCTAAGAAAATTAGCTAACAACTTTAGGGATCAAGACACTAATATAATTTACACTACCATCTCTATACTAATCTTAAGTTTATATCATAATAGGAACACAGTGACATAAAATAACTTCTAGCACATATAGTGCACCTGTCCTTCATCAGTATACCTGCCCTGGTCAATAATTTATGATTAACAATTTAAGTACATTAAATTGGCCAAACATTTTGGCGCCATTGCTGGGGAAGTACAAATAGAAGTTAAGAAAAATATCATCATTAATTCAAAACATGATATACGTAGAGATAGAGACTCTAGAGGTAGATTTGTAGGGCGAGGAAGAAGTTTAATTCCCACAAATCCACTCACTTCACCACAATTTCGAGATTCCGCACCACCTACTCAAACCCGAATCTCGTTTAGAGGTCGACAAAGACTTCCTGAAGTCTCAAGATCAGAAATCCAATCCAAAACTTCACCCACTTCATCTACTGAAGTTGTAATTGAAGAAAATCCTACATCCCCAACTACAAGAGTAATTTTTCTATCCTCCACTGGTGAAAAAATTTTGGGAGAACAATTAGAAGTTCCTAGTGAAGAAGGGGAGTAGGAAACTTATTTTGAACAACCATTGATAGAAGAACTAGAAGAATTAAAAGAACACTATATTAGTTCTGAGGAATCTATCATGGCTGAAGAAGGGGAAGGAGAGGTACACAATGTCAATGGTGAGGAAAATAGGATCGGAGGAGGTAGAGGTAGAGGTAGAGGAGGATATGGAGATAGGAACAGAGGAAGGGGTAGAGGTGGAGGAAACCAAGATCCTTTTGGATTTCCTATTCTTGGTGAAGATACAACCCTCACAATGAAAAATATATCACCCTCAATTCTTCCTAATTTCCACGGAAAAAGAAATGAAAACCCAGAGACATCTTTTCGAATTTGAGGTATTATGCAGGTCATATGATTATCTGCATGATGCTCAAAAACTAAAATTGTTCCCACCTACATTAAAGGACTCAGCATTAAAATGGTTTATGAGTCTAGGAGTGCATTCTATAACAACATAGGGACAAATGAAAGAGGTTTTCTAAGGAAAATATAGAGACTATTGCATGCCTAGTAACCTTAAAGATGAAGTCTTAAAAAGGGCACAAAAAGAAGATGAAAATCTTGAAGATTTAGTGGAAAGATTTTTCTATAATGTTAAAGGAGCAAAAATGGACAATTTGGACGAGGAAACTTTAAAAGCCTTCTTGCTCAAAGCTATTAAAGATGAATGGATCGATCTCCTTAACCTAACCAGGAAAGGAGATATTTCTCAACTACCATTTGTAGATATTTGTGATTTATGTGTACGTATCTCAAGGGGTAAAGCATGAGTTGGAAGGAGTCCTAGAGACCCTCTCTTGTCAAGAATTAATAAATCTGCAGCTAGGACAGTCGGCAGGGCAGAATTAGGAAGTTTGCTTGGTACCTTTAAGACAGATATTTTAGGGAGCCTAAGTGAGAAGATAGACACCCTTAAAATACAAAACTAGCAAAATTCTGAAAATGTTGCATTATCTATTTTCTGTCCTCAATGTCGAAATAAACACACTCTAAGAGAGTGTCCCTTAGATTCAAACGCCATAGAAACTTGTGTCATATGTGCAGATAATCATGTTATGAAGGAATGTCCTTCTTTACCAGGTTTGAAGCCTATATTTAATGATGAAGGAATATCAGAACAAGTAGACCCTCTTTACTTTATAGCCAAGAGACCATGGAAAAACCCCTAACTGAATCAACCACAAGGGTTCCGACCACAACAATTTTCTTAGTCTTCACAAAATAATTGGAACCCATCTTGGCAACCTTGGGCTCAGCCATGGTCACAATCGTGGAATCGAGGATGGAAAAATCTTTATAGGGCTTATGCTCAATATCAACAATATTCACCATATTATATTCCACCACAATTTCTATCCCAATCTAATCAAATCCCACAAGCTAATCAATTACCGCAAATTCAATTTTAAAATCAAAACCCACAACTCTCCCTACCATTTCCACAAAAACCAAATCAACTACCCACTCAACCACTTCTGGATCCTAATAATAAAATACCACAATAGCATGTGTACAACATGGAAGGGCAGAATCCTAAAACTTATGTAATAACTCCACTAGATCTAAATAATGTCCAATTATGGTCTGGAAGAGTGTTACAAAGAAAGCCTCCTGTTGTCATACAAGAAAAAAGACCAAATCTTCAAAAACACAAAAACCAATTAGAAGGAGAGACCTCTCTACCTAAAAAAGAGAATAAACAAAGAGAAAATGTTCCAATAAATACTCCCATCATAGAACAACCCTCGGTATCAATTAGAACACCTTTCCTTGAACGGTTGAAAATTGATGAAGCAGTAGAAAACCAAATTATCTTGCATGATTACAATATGATGGATGAATTGAGGAATGTGTGTATCAAGATTCCTTTATTACAAGGCATAAAAGAAATACCAATCTTTGCAAAAACCAATTAAGGAACTAAGTACACAAAGATTAGGAAGAAAAAAAAATACATAAAAAGAATTCAATTGGTCGGCAAAATTGCAGACATTATGATGGGGAATATGACAATTCAAAAATATCTAGATCCAAGAAGCTCCATTGTAAAAATTCACATCAATGGAACTGAAACACCAAACACACTGATTGATCTAGGAGCATCCATAAACATAATGAGTAAACAAGTTATGGACACACTTAGGCTTCCTAACCTTCAATACACACCAACCTTATTACAATTAGCAGATAGGTCTGTGATTAAACCTAATGGTGTGTTGGAAGATGTTTGTGTATCCTTAGATTCTTGAGAATATATTGTTGATTTCATGGTCTTAATACCCAAGAATAATTTAGGAGGACATCCATTAATTCTAGGAAGGCCTTGGTTAGCCACAGTTGATGCTTTCATCGGTTGTAGATCAGGTGACATGTTTATCTCATATGGAAATTCTACAAAAGAAATTTACATTATAACCTCCTGCAAGAACAATAATAGACACAGAAAATGAAGAATGTATAGAAGATATACAACCTATTTTTACTACTAAACAAGTAAGAGAGGAAGACCAAATTCTAAACCTACTGGAAAATAATGAATCTTCCTCACATTATGATCGTGGTCGAAATAAGTATCTCTCATCTAAACAGGTACCATTTCTCTCCATGGAAAATTTTGGGAATTCTTTGATAGAAACCTTTCCAGGTAAAACCTTGAATGTTAATGAAAACTTGGAAGAATTACAAAAGAATCAATTGATAGAAGTTTTACAGAAACATTCTTCTTCTTTTGCATGGGAATACTCTGATATGAGAGGGGTTGATCCTAAAACTTGCATACATCATATCTACATTGAACAAAATACAAGACTGGTTAGACAACCTCAATGATGAATGAACCCAAATTAAAAGAAATTGTTAAGGACGAATTGCAAAAGTTGTTAAATGTAAATTTCATCTATCCTATATCCGATAGTGAGTGGGTTTCACCCCTAGTAGTCATTCCAAAGAAAAACAGAAAATCGAGAGTATGCATCGATTACAGGGAATTAAATAAAGCAACATTAAAAGACCACTTTCTACTACCTTTCATAGATTAGGTCTTAGACACATTAGTAGGAAAAAAAAAGTATTTCTCCTTCTTGGACGGGTTTAGTGGATATAGCCAGATTCAGGTACCCCCTCAAGATCAGGATAAAACCACATTCACTTATCCATGGGGAACTTATGCATACCGAGTACTTCCCTTTGGGTTATGCAATGCTCCTACAGCATTCCAAAGAGCAGTCCTCAGAATTTTCTATGATCTTATTCACGATTGTGTGGAAGTGTACATGGATGATTTCACAGTTTATGGGGATTTTTTCAATGAAGCACTGGAAAATTTAGAAAAATCATTAATAATATGTAAAGAAACAAATTTATTGCTAAGCCATGGAAAATGTTTCATGATGTTTAATGAAGGAATTGTTTTAGGTCACCATATTTCAGGAGATGGAATTAAGGTAGATTCATCTAAAGTTGAAGTCATTTCTAAGTTATCAGTGCCAATTTATCAATGAGATGTTAGAAGTTTTCTTGGTTTTACTGGATATTATAGAAGATTCATAGAAAACGTCACAAAAATTGCATCCCCACTCTTTAAATTGCTTACCAATGACTGTGAATTCAATTGGGGTTCTGAATGTCAAGCTACCTTTGAAACTTTGAAAAAGAGAATTTATGAAGCACCTATCTTAAAATAACCTAATTGGAAATTGCCTTTCCATATCTCAACGAATGCTTCAGATTCAACCTTAGGAGCTATGTTAGGACAAAAAGATCTTACTCCTTATGCAATCTATTATACTAGTAAAAATTTAACTCCTGCAAAGTTAAATTATACTGTAACTGAAAAGGAGTTTTTAGTTGTAGTTCATGCCATTAACAAGTTCAAACATTACATAACTAGCTATGAAACTTTTCTTCACACAGACCATTATGCCATAAGATACCTAATGAATAAACTAGTCACTAATGGAAGAATAACCAGATGGCTCTTACTGTTACAAGAATTCAACATAACCATTCTAGATAGGCCTAGAAAACAAAACACAGTTGTCGAATTTTTATCTAGAATTCAAAATGATAACAATGATCAACTTGTAGAGGATAAATTTCCTAATGAATATCTTTTTGCAGTATCTACTAAATCACCTTGGTATGCAGACATTACTAACTATTTAGCTAGAGGAAAAGTGCCATTTCATTTGTCTCCTAGAGAAAAGAGGAGAATAGTCCACAATAGCACATCTTATTCATGGATAAATCAAGAGTTATACAAGACAGGACCAGATCTCATCATTAGAAGATGTGTTCGAGAGGATGAAATACCATAAATACTTAAAGCTTGCCACGATGAGCCATGTGGAGGACATTTTTCTGACAGAAGAACTGCTTATAAAATATTTCTTTTAGGATATTATTGGCCTTCCATTCTCAGGGACACCAAGGAATATGTTAAGAGATGCGATAGGTGTTAGAGAATGGCCAAACTCACTCTTTCAAATGAAATGCCACTACAACCACAGGTACTCATCGAACCATTTGAAAAGTGGGCACTAGATTTTGTTGGACCAATCAGCCCACCTTCAAAGCAAAAGAGGTATATTCTAGTATGTATTGATTATGTCACTAAATGGGCAGAAGCTAAAGCACTTCCTTTTGCTACTAAAAATGTTGTAGTTTCATTTCTTTTTGAGGATATTTCCACTCGTTTTGGTGTTCCAAGAGAAATTGTAACATATCAAGGAACATAGTTTACATCTAGATTACTATAGAAACTTGTGGAGTAGTACAATATCACAAGTCAATGGACAAGTTGAGTCCAAAAATAAGGTGATTGAAGCATCCTTACCAAGAATGTACATTTACACAGAAAAGACTGGGTAGAAAAGCTTCCAGAAGCTTTATAGGCCTATAGAACTACATGGAGAAATATTAAAGGACATACTCCCTATGAACTTATTTATGGGAAGCAAGTCTGACTTCCGATAGAGTTCTAGATCCAGACCTATAAGATGGCAGGCCAGTTAGATCTTGACTTATCAAAAGCACAAAAGCAAAGGATGAGGCAACTTAATGAGCTTGATGAAATCATATAAGAAGCCCTCCAGAGAACTAGCCTAGTTCAACAACAGAGATCCAAATGGCATGATAAGTATATTAAAGAAATAAAAGTTCATCCAGGAGATTGGGCATTACTCTTTGATTCAAAGTTCAAAAATTTTCAAGGAAAATTCCAAACCCACTGGATTGGACCTTATGAAGTTGAAAGTGTATTTGACAATGGTGCAGTTAGAATCAGGACTATTGATGAAGAGAAAATTCCTCTTTTAGTAAATGGACATCGACTCAGACTTTACCAAAAGCCATTAACAAAAGAAGAATTTGTTAAAATGTTCCAATATAATTCAGAACTGAAGATGGTCAAGAAGAATTCTTCTTCTTTTCCACCTTAGAAATTTTACTCAGTTTTACTTAAAAAAAATAATAATAATAATAATAATAATAATAAAAAATAAAAATTAATAATAATAATAGTAAATTATATAATATATATATATACACACATAAAAACAAAATAAAAACAAAACCAAAAAAAAAACATGTTGTTGCCATGTTTACACTGAAAATTTAAAGTGAAAGCCATTTTTTGTTGGCACTTCAAATTTTCTTTTTAAAAAGAAAATAACAAAGTTCCTTATTAAAGTTTTTTTTTTTTCTCATCTACAGAACCAGCAACTTTCCACAGCTTGGACAAGTTTATGTAGCTAAGACAAGTTTTTGCAGCCTAACAAAATTTTTGAAGCCTATAGGGACACTTGGTGATTTGAATTCAAGGACAATTGACAGAGCAAAGTACCTGCAGGAGATCTTAGAACAACAAATAAGGTTAGCAAAGTGAATCACAGGTATGTGCTACTCTACTTTAGCAATAGGGATAGATACATTGCATATATGACTAAGAAGACATAGTACTGTCAAAAATTAAAACGAAATCATTATAATTTGATGGTCGCTTATCAAAAACATCATAATCCACCATTTAAAAACCCTATCACGTCCTCATTCTGAATCCGTTGAAGTAATCACCGAATCATCATTTTAAATGTGCCCCAACAATCAAATTTATCTCCACAACCCTCATTATAACCGACCTGTTCTTACATTTCTCTGAACTCTCATAGCCACTCTATCCCTCCACCACTAAATGAAACCCTACCAACACCATTCTCTTGTCAAGGTAACCAGTCTTTGAGGCAAAGCATCCTCCATAATAGGTGTCATTGTCCGAACCGAGCCAGCACGAAAGAAATTCTTGGAAGGATATCCTCAGACTAGGGAGTTGTTGCAAAAGAAACAATGGCTGTAGTTCATAGAAAAATTCGATAGTTTTCACAGGGAAGTGACAAAGAATTTTGGCCACTCGTTTGATGGAATGGAGGCTGAAATAGGAGACATTAAGATCACCATAATGGATTCCATGATCGCAGAAGCTACTGAATTGCCTAGGAGCGGAGGGAAATGGTTCAAAAATAGGGGAATCAATGGAGAAGGTTGGAAGGTCTTCCTGAAAAATCCAAATATGAACACCATTGTCATCAAGAAAGGTATTCCTAGTACAACGCTTAAAAGTAAATGGGGGAATTTACTACTTATACTTCAAAAATTTGTCACTTGTGAGGGTCGGTTAGGATATATGTATTTTTACCATGTTAGGATAATGATGCATTTTCTTGAAGATCACCAGATGAATCTTCCTTATTATCTCTTGCATAGTCTCAAGAAAATTTCCATGACCGTTCAAAAGAAAATTCAATTTATAGAAATTGCCATGTATCATCATGTCTTGATAAAGATCTTGGTGGAGTTCCACCTTCGGAGTGTAAGGGATAACTGGGAAAGCTTTCTGGTGAGAAACCATTTTGAAGAAAGATCTCCCGAACAAGCCAGCAGTGGTAGGACCCTCAGGGGAAGAAAGAGAACAACGGCAGTAATAAAAGAACAGGAACCCTAGACTCAACCGAAATTATCAGAAGATGAACTTCCCATAGTGGACATTTTGCAGAAAATGAAAAAGGGAAATCTTAGAAGAAAGAAAGCTAGCAAAAGAACAGAGGATTTACCACAAATTGGGACCCTTTCCCAAGAAGAAAAGCCAAAAACCAAAAGAAGGAAAGCACAGGGATTACAGACATTGGGACTAAGAAGGAGTACAAGGTTGAGCATAGTGCAACAAGCAGTCTCAAAAGCTGCAGAATACATTGATCTCGAAGAAAACGAGCCAACTGAAAACCCTGAAGGTTCCCCAAGAGTATCACCAAAATTATCACCGAGTGTCACCACCACCTTGCAGTTCAGCTCTAAGGAGCCTAGTGCATAGTCCAAGTGTTGACCCTGTTCAACAAGAGATTTATGACTACATAGAGTCATTAGAAAAGTAAGAGACAACAACTAAAGAAACAATTCAAAGTCGTGGAGAAGGGAGCAATTAGTTCAATGAACCACAAGAACCTTCAACATCAAACGTTTTAAAGCAAGAGATTTTTGAGTTGGAGACATTGAATAGATATCTCAAGAATGAAAATCAGGCATTGAAGGCACAGAGTGAGATCCAAATTTCAAAAAGCGACAACCTCATCCTTCATTTGAGTTTGTGGTACAAAAAGAACAAAAAACTAAAGAAGGAAAATAGGGCAATTCAAAGAGAAATTATGAACTTAAAATATAAAATTCTCATGAGAAAACCAAGGATGCCAGTGGTTCATAGAAAGAAGAAGAAAGTGAATCTTGGAGGTGATGATCAGAAGGCACAAGTAATTGATAATGATGAAGTGTATGAGGACATACAAAACCTCCAGCATGGGGGAATGTAGAGTCCAAGGATTGTCTTACCTTGACATCATTTTTGCCTATATTTCTTCCCTTTTTCCTATACCTATCACCTAAATAATGCAATCAACACAAGGTTTTGTCAAAGGTAAGCATTTACATGTCTTATTCTTCATATTTGTCTATATACCTTATTTTTTTGTTAAAGTATGCATTCGGCTACCGAATTGGCCTGTTTTTGCAACTAATCCGGATTTTCGCAGCTACCTCCATTATTCACAGGGTTCAGAAGCTCCAACTCAACGAAGAAAGATACATATGGATAAGGAATAGTTCCCTCGTTGATTCCTTCCTAGTCCCTCAAACCAATTCATTAAGAAGGTCACATGATAACACGGTCAACCTCAAAGTCAACTGCAAGATTATCGCCAGGATAGAATCTAAGTTATTATGAAATCTTATCGATTTTCTTTTCTGAATAGAAAATCAATTGTTTAGCAATATAGTTTGATCGAAATAAAGATATTTAGGCTTGAAATGCTCATACAGTTATGCTGAGAAGTATTATAAATACTATGGTCGCTCTATGTTTTGGGGGCATGCCAATTTATGTAATTTTTTAGGAAAGTTTGTTAAGACTCGTTTGCAAGTAATAAACTTGGTTTTATGTTTGCTATACATTGCATCGATTGGAGATTTTCGATTGATTCGTGGAGGGCCCCTGCAACCAGTACAAGTCTTTAACCGATTGCAAATAGATTTCTTTCATTACTTAATCATAGATGCTCAGTTTTGTGTGAATAAATGTAGTATGATGAGTTCACCATTGAATCGTTGTACGCATAAGGAATTTCTTTTGCTTTATACCTAACTTAACTTTTCCATTTGATTTGCTTTTCATCTGGTATAGTGTGGCCATTTTCATTTGTTTTTTTTTGTGTAGTTCAACTGTTTTATTTCATAGCATAGTTGTTGTTCAAAATGTCTTGTTTGGATGAAATTGAATAAGTAAAAGAGTGAGAGCCTTCTCCTTAGCAATTAAATTCAGACATTATTCATTTATAGTTTGATAGAATAGATCTCTCTTGCACATAATAAATTAGATTTGGCTGCAGCATAAAAATTCAAGACAAAAATGCAAAACAATCTAACACAAGTAAAGTCTAGAATCACTCTCATATCATCCATAAAACTAATTCAATAGAGAATAATTCCTAATAAAATTAGCTAACAACTTTAGGGATCAAGACACTAATATAATTAACACTACCATCTCCATACTAATCTTAAGTTTAGATCCTAATAGGAACATAATGACATAAAATAACTTCTAGCACATATAGTGCACCTGTGCTTCATCAATATACCTACCCTGGTCGATAATATATGATTGAGAATTTAAGGACATTAAATTGGCCAAACAGAGATCAAATTATAGAGATACACAACTTCAATATTGAGCTCCTCAAAATAAAGAAAAAATGTGTGTTTTTTTTTAAATTTTGCACAACTTTTGGTTGAAAAATGAGTTTGAAGTAATTCAAAGGGCATAGTGAAGCATAGATATCATTGTTTGATTCTAAAATGTCTCTAAACAAAAATAAAAATGGACACAACTATTAAGCAACAAGAAATTTCTACTATGGCACATGAAGAAGAGGAAGAAATGCAACATGATATATCAAAATTACAAGACCAAGTGCAACAAATTTCGCTCTCGCAAAGAGTAACCAAAAATGAATTGGAATCCAATATGGATGGTTTAGAAGCAATATAAAAGGCAACATGGAGGCTTTTAAAGTAGGCATGGACATAATTAATGTCAAGTTGGAAGGGTTGACAAAGTTGTTGCAAGAAAGGCTTCCCAATGGTGACAAGGTAATCCATGAAAATCATGATGAGGACAAAAGGAATATGAATTGTGATTTTAGAGACTCCAAGGTGGGGTTTAAGAACCACCACATTCCAAAGATAGATATGAGGAAGTCTGATGGCAAGGATCTGGCAACATGGATACTACAGATGGAACAATATTTTGATCTCCATGACCTGCAACACACACAATAGATACACATTGCATCTTTATATTGAGAACCCAATCACTTTGTATGGTATTAATGACTTTGTTCTCGTAAACCGCTTGTCCCTTGGTCAAATTTTATGGAGTGAATGATAACACATTATGATGATATAAATATCAACACCTTCTTTAAACAATTGATAAATATCAAACAAAATGGTTCAATGGTGGTGCACATTGAGGATTTCCAAAAATTGAATATCAGGGCAACTAATATTCCAAAGGAGCATAGGAGTGATATCTTCATAGGGACTTTGAAGGATAACATCCAAAATGAGGCTACCCTTTGGGAACCTAATTCATTGGAGAAGGCATTCAGGGTGGCAAGAAAAGTCGAAAGCAAAATTATGGCAACAAGGAAGTCTACCACTCACAACTATAAAGGTGGAAGTGTTGCTGCTCATAGCCTTCCACAACCTACTAGGTTGATGCCACAAAAATTGGAGGAAAAAAGAGCAAAATGGATTTGTTACAATTGCAATAGAAAATACACTAAAGGTCATAAGTGTGCTAAGAGGAAATTATTCTACACAGTTTTTGAAGAGGAGGAACAAAAGGAACAAGCAACATCAAAAGAGGAGGATATACACTAGGAACCAACCCCAAAGAAAGAAGAAAAGAATCTGAATGTATCTTGTAATGCATTGGCAGGAATTACCACTCCTCGTACTCTCAAGATAGAAGGATATATCAAGAAGAAAAAGGTAATAGTTTTGATTGATTAGGGTAGTACCCATAATTTTGTTCATTGTAAGATAGCCAATGAATTGAATTACTTCCTATATTCAGCACGAGAGTGTCAAGTGATGGTTGCAAACGGAGGAAATATAAATTTCTCTAGAAAGTGCTATAATATCAAGTTAATCATGGAGGAATATTTATTGAATAGTCCAATTCTTTCCATTCCAATGGGTGGTGTTGATGTTGTACTAGGAGTCCAATGCTTACAATCTTTGGTGAAAATAGATTTTGAGTTTTCAAGAACTTTTCTTGATTTTTTTTTTGGAAGGAAAGGAATTTGAATTAAGGGGTGTAGCAAGGAAGCCGGGAAAGATAATCAGCTCTAATGGCATGAAAAATATTTTGAATAAAGAACAATGGGGCATAATTGCAAAATTATGCTCACTAGTGGTTCAAACGTCAAAATCTTCTATTTCTTTGGATCTCCAAAAAGTCTTGCAGAATTATTCTAAGGTATTTGAGACTCCCAAAGGCCTCACACCTATTTGTGAATATGATCATGCTATTTATTTGATTCCAAGAAGTATTCCTCCAAACATCAGACCTTGCAGATATCCCTATGCCCAAAAGAGTGAAATTGAACGTATGGCTATAGAAATGCTAGAGGATGGTATAATTTCAACCTAGTCAAAGTTATTTCTCTACTCCAGTAGTATTGGTGCATAAGAAGGAGAGATCATGGCATAAGTGTTTGAATTATTGGGATCTCAACAAGCTCACTATAAAAGATAAATTTCCCATTCATGTCATTGATGAATTGTTGGATGAATTACATGGAGAAATTTACTTCACCAAAGTTGGATCTTCGTTTAGGATATCATCAAAGTAGAATGAAGACTAAAGACATTCGAAGAACAACATTCAGAACTCATGAGGGTCATTATGAATCTTTAGTCATGCCTTTTGGCCTTACTAATGCACCTTCCACATTTCAAGATTTGATGAATTCCACCTTCAAACCCTTCCTTAGAAGATTTGTGTTAGTATTTTTTGATGATATACTAATCTACAACAAGCCTTGGAAGGATAATGTTCAACATGTTGACATGGTGCTCAAACTATTGGAAGAGAAAAGATTATATGTTGGGTCCCTATAATACTAACGATTACCCCATTACTATTGTAGTTGTACCCCTTATTAATATTGTTGTGCCCCTATTGTCCCCATATTGTTATTACTG
>APFE031569701.1:14254-32405 GCA_000404065.3 Pinus taeda
CAAAGTTGGATTCTTCTTCCTCTTCTTCTGGGACGTGGCTTGCTTCATAATAATCTCCTTTGCCTGATGCCTTGAAAGCAGCTTCTCTTCTATCTGATGGACCTCCCTTTCTCATTTCATAAGCAGTTAGAATTCCATGTAGCTGAGACACAGTAAGAATTCGTAGATTTTCTTTTTCTTCTATTGCAGATACTTCTTTAGATTCAAACTTGGGGGACAATGATCTTAGAACCTTGTCAACCACAATAGCCTCTTTTATTTCTTCACCCAAATTTTTCATACAATTAACAACTTCATCTACCCGAAGAAAATAGTTAGCCACACTTTCATCATTATACATCTTGAGAGTCTCATACTGAATCCTGAGAGTTTGAATTTTGGCACGCTTTACCTGTTCATTTCCTTCCTAGCTCGTGATAATTTTGTCCCATATTTTTTTTGCGGATTTATAATGCATTACCTTCATGAATTCCAATTGGGATATACATCCTAATAGGGTACTGACTGCTTTTGTATTTGTTTCATACTTCTTCTTCTCGTCTGCATCTGTAGGAGTAGTTGAAGGAAAAGTATAGCCTGTCTCTAGGATGTTCCAAATTGCTGTACCAAGAGATTGAAGATAAGCAGTAACTCTTATCTTCTAATAATTGAAGTTTGTCCCATCAAAAACCGATGGCCTGATAGATGCTTCCCTCTCGTAGTTGCTCATGATGAAATATCTTCCTTCAAGCGATCAAGCTTCTTTAGAAGGACCTGCTCTGATACCAATTCTTGAAAATAATATTGAGAGGGGGGGGTGAATCAGTATTATCTAGACCTTTTACCAAATCTTCCTTATTTATACTTTGAATTATTTTTGTATATCAGTACCATAAATAATGAGCATGAACAAGAAAATCAGACAGTCACATCAAAGAACACCAGATATAAGGTGGAAACCCAATGTGGGTGAAAACCACCTGTTGCAATATGTCTCTATCTTCTTTAGAAACTCCTTTTACAATGGTCTTGTACTGGTGCAGTCCTTTACCAGTACGTAGGCTGCAACCGCAGAGAGCTACAACTCTCTCTCGTTTTCCAGTCTCTCCTGGAAGGGAGCTACAATCCCCTACTTCTTTCAAGGACCACTTTCATAAATTTTCAAACTGGATCCATATACATCAAATGATCATCAAGTACAGTACATATAAATTACAGTCAGCTGCAGTAACCAGATCAAAATAACAGAACTGAACCCAGAACACCTTATCAATAGAAAAATTCAGTCAACAGAAGATCTTAAGTCAGATACGTAGTTTTCCTTTTACTGGCTTGCGTCGCTACGCACTTCACCCTCTGCTTCTTTGCATATACCCGCAGAGCTCCTTCTGCTGCACTGCGTGACCACGCACTGCTTCTTCTACTGCGCTACGTACAGTATGCACCCAAATGCACTATCGCGCCACGTACTCCCACAGTAGGTATGCACCCAAAAACACTGTCGCGCCACGTACACTTCCTGTGCGTACGCACCTGAACCACTGCTGCTCCGCGCACCCACGTAGTTCGCCTATTTCTACTCTGCGTACCCACGCAGCTCGCCTTCTTCTGCTCTGTGTACCTACGCAGAGGCACCGTTAAACACCTGCGTACATCAAATTAGGGCTGGTTTTACAGATCACCAGTGTGCTACAGTTAGACAGATGCCCAGATCCGATCAAGCGCTCGGGAGATCACCCTTCACAGATTCGCTTTCCACTTCACTTTCATATAGATCAAGCTTTTGAAACAATAACCCAAATATTTCAGATCTTAAGATATTCAACCCAAAAGCATACCTTAGCCAAATGATCTCCTTTGCTTTATATAGGCAAGCTCTTCCTCAAATCAAGGATCATGGGGCTCAATAATAATAATAAAATAAAACAATACCATGAGCCAAAACCATGATAACACAATACCGTCGGCTAAATACCAAGGGTTAAACATAAGGAACCCCACGTGTGCGTGCTTTACTGCCTTGAAGTGTGTGCACTGGGGTACGCACCTCATGAATGGGTAACCTGCGTGTCTGGACGCGGTCCCTGCACAGCGTACCTGCGGGTACGCATCTTTTGAACTATTCTCCTACGTACTTCTTAATTTTCATCATATTGAGAGCCTTGCCATGGGTGTTTCCACCAAGTACAACATCTGTAACATATAACCATACCAGAAACATAATTCCAACAATAAGACCTATGACTATGCCTCCGATTAGAAGAATAAGAAGTTATTTCATACTACCCTCAAAGTAGCATCCTTGTGCTAGTTTATGAGTGTACCTCGAGGTGACATCACTACCTAGGCCCAAATGCAACAAACCTTCAATGATAAATACTGAGATTACTATAGGTACAAAGAAACAAAGGAGGAAATATTTAGGATGACCCTTGGACTTGATGAATCTTTGGAGGACTATGAGGAAAGGTTTCAACTCAATCATAGGAGGGCCAACTATACACTTGATACCGAGTCAGTCAAGCTAGTTCTTCTCTATGGGATTAGGGAATATGTACTGAAAAGTGTTAGGATGTTACCTTGAGGAGATATCTACCAATTTCCTTATGATGACATCAAAATTGTATTCAAGAATTACTCTAGGGTTGTTAGGAAGAAGGGTAGGTCTAGCCAAAGCTTGGTCAGCTCTTCTCCCTCCACAACATCCTTCAAGAATTAAATAGGGAATATGTTGGAGTATTTCAAGAGTCAAATGTTGCACAACATTTCCTTGCAAATGGATACTATGCAAATCAAAAGGAAACAAGAGGAAGCAGAAAGGAAACTAGGTATTGTCTTCCCTAGTTGTACTAAAGGACATCCTATGAATGAATTCCCACTAGATGTCATTGAATTCTGGCTAGTATGTGAAGAGACACATGCAATAGAAAAATGTCCCTTTCTGTCTGGCCTAAAGGCTATATACCAGGAAGGAGTAGAATTTTGGTTAGAATAGTTGTGCTTGATTAACCAAAGGAGACCCCGAGGACATCAACCATATCAAGGTGCCCACTATCCTCACTACAATCCAAATTAGAGTGCACTTTTTTAGCCTTGGTACCCTTCCTCTCATCCATCACGGTCCACAGCTACTCCTTGGCCTTATTTTCCTTCATATCCTTGTTAGCTTGTTGACCATCCCTTGTAGCAATATCCACCCAATTGTCAATGGGAAAACCCCTCACAAGGGTGGAGGCCTCAAAAAAATCATTCTCCTACTTTACTTCCTCCAACCAAGCCTTAACCACAACTAGCTCATCATACCACACCTAAGAAACCTCAAATTTCTACTCAACACAATATGAACTTAAGCAATAAGTAGGAACAATAGGTCTATAGTGGGGAACCATCCTATCCTATAGAAGATGTGGAAATCTAAGAAATCAACCTTCATTCTGGGAGGGTGCTCCCAAAGAATAACCCACCTTCTGCACCTAAAGAGCTTGAAGAGGAGAAGGAAGAGAGTGTCCGTCAAGTTAATGCACCCCCCATCATGAAAGGTTGATATGCACTTTCCAACACACCACAGAAGAGGTTGAATTTCAGGGATAATTGAAGAATTTGTGTTTCAAAATACCCTTCTCCAAGCCATTAAAGATGTTCCCATCTAAAACAAGATTATTAAAGAAAATTGTTTCAAAAGGAATGGGAGAAGAAGAAGAGATGCCGCCAGCTTCAATATTGTTGGACAACTATCTGATCTGGTGCTTAGGAGGGTAATCTTCCCAAAATACCTAGACCTTATTAGCTAAATAGTGGATGTTCACATTCATGGCATTATGGTCGATAATACCCTCAATGATCTTGGGACTAGAATCCATGTGATGACTAGTGAAACCATGTTGAAGCTCAATATCCAAGGGGCTTTGAGAAACACCACCATAGTACTACAAGTTACAAACATATCCATAGTAGATCCTGTGGGAATTATTGAGGATGTCACGGTATCCATTAACTCCTATGAGTACCGTACTAATTTCCTGCTCCTCCAGTGAAAAACCAAGTTTAATGGCTATCCTCTTATCTTAGTAAAACCTTGGTTGGACACTTTTCATGCCTACTTTGGTTGTAGGGATGGAAACATGACTATTAAGAAAGGAAATTTATCAAAAAAACTTATGTTCTATCCTCCTCAGCCTTCCGTTGAAGACGACTTACCCTTGTGGGTAGAGGATGTGGAAGAAAATGAATCATATCACATAACCCCTTAGTCTGCACTCTAGATATTGTTATAGGAGGTGCAAAACCTGATGAAGATGACCTCAATGTACATATCTTACATAACCAACCTCCCACTTTCATTCCAATTGATGAGATGATGAAATAATATGGGAGTAGTCCTTGGACTTACTTTTGCTTTGTTGACGCAACCAAAAAAAGTCAATGTTGTAGAGGTTGGCCCATCTAGAACTCTAAATATCAACCCTTCTCTCTTGGCCAAATAGGAAGAACAATTGTGCAGTATACTGAGGCAACACCTGGATGCTTTTTCTTGCACTTTGTTTTCATGGGTTGACCAAGACCATTATCCCTAACACCTCTAATAGGGAAACATCAAGCTCTAATATTTCAAAATCCCATTAAAATAAAATAAGGAAAATTTAAAATTTCATGTGCCCTTTACTCAAGAAAAATGTATTTCACTAATGTCAAAAAATGCCATTTACAGGTTATTGATGTTTCCCGTGCTAAATTAACAATCGTTATTTCATTTTTTGATACTTTTGGTAATCAAAGAGAATTGTACCTTTATTTATCACTCTATATGAAACATGTAACCAATCAGTTGTTATTATTATGCCTTAACATACCAATATTTTCATTATATTTGAAAATAGCTATCCAGTAGATATCCCCCACTATGAACTCCTAGCAAGTTAATAACCAAAATTCAAGGCATGAATTATAGGCCTACTATGAAAACATAGACTTGAATTTAAGTAGATGGAACTTGTCATTGGGTCATCCATATTCACTGAGTGGAGAATCAACCTCACATATGAAAGAAATATTGGACCAATAATTTGGTAATTATAATGAGAATTTTAGGCTTGCCATCAAGGACATATAAAGCCGAAGTGAGTTAATAGGTGGAAAAAACACAATATAGCTAAAATTTCACATATATTAACTCACTTTTTCTTCTTAAAATATATTAAAATCTCTAAAAGAAATTTTTTATGTTCAAAGTCACTACCAATAAGATGAAATTATAACTTCTAACATGGTTCCTACCAAATATGGGGAAAGTTTTCGACCATAATAAATTGAATTTGATGCCTTATTAGCTAACTCCTTATGAATCATTCTAACTAATCTAAGGGATATCAATCTGCCTCAATTTTTTTATCAAGTAATTGAACTGTTCAAAATCTAGTTCATATTTTAACAAATAAATGCAATGAGACTCTACATGTTTTAGAAGGAAAGTAATAAAGGCTTTGAGTTTGAACAACATAAACAATGAGAGCCTCACTGTAACATGCAACCATAACAACATTCTGAAAATCTCTTTATTAGTGTTCGTTTGTTATAATTTTAGTCTCAACACACATTATATCTAACATTGAAGCATTCAAAATAAGGCTTACGTCCCTAAAACAAAGATGATACGTATGTTAAAACTTGTATTCTACACCACAACTTGGTTTAGTGAATGGGTTGAACTCATTACTTGACAATAATGATTAATAAAGCTAGAAGATTCATAACACTCAAATGATTTCATGAGGAAGGGACTAAACAACCAAAATACAAATAATTTACAATGGGAACTATTTTTTAAGCTGACAGTAAACTAAGGGCTAGAAACTATCCATCTTAGAATGTAAGACTTGAATAGGATTTTTTCCTCTTTTAATCATATAGAAAATCTTCAATGTTTAAGCTTCGATCTCTCTTCCCATTTAATTTTTCTAGATAATAGATTTTGAAGAACTATTTTCTATTTCATGGTTTGATTTCTGTATACTTTGATCCTAGTGGGAAATTGATGATGAAGACTTATTAGATAATTTTAGAATTTTAAAGTTTAATCATCACACCAAAATTAAACAATATAATATAAATTCACATCAAATCGATCGATAAATAGCTAAGAATAGAACTAAATCATTAAGTAAAGAAGCATCATACATAAGAAGTAAAAAAATCCATGATTCATATGCATAAAAATGTCCACAAACTAGGAGTACATATCATTAAAGAAAATAAATAATCATCATAAATGCATCCAAAATATCATAATAAAAAATAGTGCTTTATAGCACTATCTATATATGTGTACAACAATAATCCCCAAATCTCCTAGAAGATCATATAAGTCTAGTTGTATCGCACCAAACATATTGTTAGATCTTAGAAATGTATTGTTTGGAAAGACATAATTTTAGTCCCAATTATTGGAAATCAATACCCTAAAATAGTAAAAATATAGCACTTAAGAAAATTCTTATATTATATAAAGTGGTGTGATAATGATATAATATTGTTTTCTTTCTACCTGTATAAGGTCTTTACTATCTTCAAAATAAAGAATGATTGATTGCTTGTATACCATTGTTCTAGAAAAACCACTACAAAATTATAGATGTCATTTTTCTCATGTGTTGTGGGCTTGTTATATGCATATTCTATATAAATCAATGAAACTACAAATTTTTGGATTCAAAGCTAACAATGTCAATTATAATTTATGTACATCATTTTAGTGACTTTATAAAGCTATTTTGTTTTAAGAAACTATATATTTACATAAAAAAATTGAATTTGAAGATTTGAAAAATCAAAACCTTACCTATAACCAATTAATCTTGATATATTATTATATAAAAAAATCCTAAGCATTTTAAGTGAATAGCAAAATAATCATAATGTAATCCTATTTATTAAAAAGGGATGCCAAGTTGAATTCCTTTATGGCTTCTAAGCCAAATTTATCTATATTTTAAAAAAACATATCATGATAATATTTTATGACAAAACAAGTTCATTTATTTCATTATATACCTAATTTGACATAATACAAGAAATTGACAATCTATAATCTAAAACACTTAGCTATGAAATTTTAGGTCCATTGACCCTTGAAAGTTTATCATGATATCACAATTGCATATATTAAACTTTGTAACAAACACAACCCGATAATCCTTCAACAAGGTTATGGGGATTCAAATTTCTCTAAAGAATTTTATCAAACATTTCCCACACATTGTTTAATCACCATCCACAAACCCACTTTTTGTTGGGACATCTCATCAAACAGTTTTTTCCATTGTTTATTTCACTGAGACCCTAATATTCCATAACATATATCTAATAAATTATAGAGGATCACAATATGAAATTTATATCATAGGTTCCTTGAGACATTTTCTCCATTTCCTCCAACTTTCATAGTGTGGAGCCTCTCAAAAACAAAGGTATGGGAAGAATGCCAAGATGGCCTATTTTTAGGTCTTATTCTAGGAGAATTAAGGGGAACTGAATTCCTCAAGGAGTATATATAAAAATATAGAGATATAAGATATGGAATAACTACTAGAATTTTGTCAGGATTTCACCTAACTATGGTTTAGGTTTCACCCTCTGAAACTGCCTAGAATAAAATTTATAGCGAAATTTCCAAACTAACGTTATTCCAGGGCCATCTAGCTCAACTTTCTTAGAGAATAATTATGAAAATATAGTGATCATGATAAAATGGTAGAAATAGAGGACCAATAGGATTTCCCCTCATTATGGTCCAAGTTTCATCCTTGGATCCTCCAAAGAAAAATTTATATAACAAATGTGAAAATGACTTACCTGAGGGGGGATTTGATATGAAATAGGTCTGTGCCAAGGAGTAAGGACATGCATCCTATCTAAAAGATTTGAAGTATGGTGACATATGTTCTTGTCTGATGTACTTATTGAAAATGACTAACAATGATACATATGTAGTTGTAATGATGTTGTACCTTGAATGAAGTAATCTTAAAGTATGTCATTTTAATAGTAATGGCTGGAGAGAGTAAATTTGTGTTTGCAACAAAAGTTTTAAGATCTATCCACAAGTTTGTCTCACGTGAGTTGTGTACATATGTGGTTCTACTTCTGGGTAGTGATGTATATATTCTGTGAACTATTTTTAGTATGGGAAGGTTTGTACATGGGCATTATGAATGGTAAACAAGTACATACATTGATACACTTTATGAAAGTCATATACATAAGCTGTTGTTTTGTAGTATATTGGATTGTTGATGACACTTGATCAATTATGTTATGTTTACTACTACCTGTCGATGATGTCTCTATCATGATAATATTTTTTCGACAATATTAGTTGGGATGTTGATTAGTGAATATGATACTATGTTTTGATCTATAATTGGATCAGTGATCCGTGATTGATTCAGTGGTTGTTTCAATAGTACAATGATTCATATTCAGTTGTTAGTATTGAGATCTCTACGCAGGCCTACTTCATAGAAACCACGTACATAGGTCAGTCTACTTAAGGGAAGTAACATATACATTATGTTGTTTGTCTCATAAGGGTTTACAGGAACACCACTATATTGATGAGTGGTTGTGGATTGATCTAGTTACATTGATTGATTAAGATTCAATGATTGGTTTGCTCATGTTGTATTGTTTCAATTGGTACTATGATTAGATGCGTTGGTTCATTGTTTATTTCATGATTGTTATTTGATATTGGACTTGATGTTGGGAGTGCATCCACTCTGAAAATTTGATGAAAATTCACCTATAGGTTTGATGTTTTAAGTGATGTGGATCCAACATGAAATATAATGAAACGTGGTCCAAAAAGGTGTTGAGGGTTGGAGCCTTTAGTGAGGGAGTCAAATCTTCCTTCCATTAGTAGAAGGAGAATTTGTGTAGGTGGTAGGATCTCCCTTCCAGTAGGAGTGGGTAAACACGAGCATGGGGTTGGAGCTCCCTTCTAGTCAGTGCTGGAGAAAGAGAGAAGGTTGTAGCCTTCCGTAGGTGGGTTCTTGCATACTCATAAGATTTTGCATCAGTACAAGATTGTAAAAGGTTTCTTTATAATAGGCAATAAGACAAGGATATTGGCAATGACTGTTTTCTCCCACATTCGGTTTCCACCTAAAAATAATGATGTTCTATGTTTGTTGATTATGTGTTGTGTTATATGGGATTTACTACTCATGGTTTTCACTTAATAAATGAATAATGACATAATTATGAACTCATTAAAGATGAATAATTAATGGAACTTATGAAAAGTTAGTTAGTTGAATATATGCAGTTTTACTTCACAAGAGTCACGTACATACAAAGGTTTCATAAATGGCAATAGTTTACAAAATGTAGAATAATAAATGAAAAGTTTCAAGTAAATTAAAATAATAATTCACCCCCGCAACATTTTTCCCAACAATTACTATGAGAGCAGGCCCCTCATAAGAATATTGATCACCTACAAGGAGATTCGTTGAGATGGGTAGTCTAGAAGAAGCATTTTAGATTAAGCCACCTTCATTTAATGGCAATAAATTTGTATTATGTAAAGTTAGAGTGAGAGCATTTTTGCAAGCACTAGGAGAAAATGTATGGGAAATGGTTGAAGGTGGATATCAATATCCAACCTCTATTCCCATAGATACTGCGGGGAAGAAACAATATGAAACCAATGCAAAAGTCATAAATTCCATCTTGGGAAGTCTGGCTAAGTCTGAATTTGTGAAATTCATGCAATTGAACACTACAAATTCATTGTGGGATAAGCTTATCCAAAGTTATGAGTGTGACACTAAGGTAAAAAGTGCTAAACTTCAAACATTTAGAATACAGTGTGAGACTCTTAAAATGCATGATGATGAAGGAATTACAAGTGTTTTCCTTATAGTAGATGAGATTGTTAGTTCTATGAAAAATATTGGTGATGAAATAAAATATGCTACTATTGTTGAGAATATTTGGAGATGACTAACTCCGAAGTTCGATTGCAAAGTCTCTGCCATTGAAGAAATGTAGGATTTGAATAATCTTACTCTTAAACAACTCCATGGAATCTTGATAGCATTTGAGATGAGAAAAGGTGGTCCATCATATATGAAAGAAGAAACCTTCAAAGCTACATATTAAAGGGAAAGAAAAAGAAAATCCCAAAGATACAAGCTACATTTAAGATGAGGAAGAAGCAAATTTTGTAAGATAGTTCCAAGTGGGAATTGGAAAATTCAAAGATAAACTACATTTTAAATGTTTTTCTTGTGGAAGGGTAGGTAATTATGCATCAAAATGTCCATATGAAGAAAATAATGATAAGAAAGAAAATGGAAAGAAAGTTAAAAAGAAAAATTTCAAAAAGAAGTTTTATGGCAAGAGTAGTTTTTATTCTAATGAAGATAGTCAAAGCACATATGATGATCAAGAAGATTCATATTCATATTCTAACAATTATTATCAAGTACTTATGGCATTTGAAAAATATTATGATAATGTCTTTATGAATGCTCTAGAAGAAAGTAATAATGAATGTTGTTTCAATAATAAGGATGATGAATTAGATCACGATCATCAATTACTTATGGCTCTTGAAGATGAATACATTAGTGAATCAGATAGTTGCAAATAAGATGTATTATTGAAAGTATTAAGTACAATTTATAGAGTTAGGAATGCAAACAAAGAACTGGAAATAAAATAATTAATATGCTCAAGGAAATAAACATGTTAAGAATGAAATTGGAAGCAACCAATAGAAGAACAATTGTCTTATAAAACCAACTCCAAGAAAAGGAAAACCATTGTGAAAAACTAGAATATGAACTTGTAACGCTAAGGGAAGATTATGAGAAAATCAACAAATGGTGAAAGGCATCTAAATCTCTAGAAAATATTATCAATGAACAACACTCTCCTCTAATCAAGATAGACATTGGACATAATCACATCGTTTTAGATACAAAATGTGATCTTGCTCAAAATAAAACTAAATCAAGTCACACATGTGAAATAAAATATTCCTCATCAAAGTCAAAATCAAACCCTAGGCATAAAGGATGCCTTTGATGGATATTTTTTTTCTTGTAAATCATTTGGGCATAAGGCCACTGTTTGCATGTTAAGAATTTGGAGTAGAAGTAGAAGATGGGATAAGTTCTAGCACATAATTATAAATTGCAAGTAGATTTGTAGGAAGAAGGAATATCAGTCAGAGATGTAGGGAAGATTGTCCCTAATGTAGTCCATTTCTATTCAAGCATACTTTTAACAGTGAATGAAAAAGTAAATGTGAGGTAAGTGACCTCATGAAGAGCAGGTGATGATTATCAGGTCCATGTGATAAATAATGTATGATATCTGGGGATTTATGCGTAAGTATCTTTGTGATAGTTATTTATCTTGTTTTGATGTACATTTCGTGATGCTTATACTACTAACATTGCATTGATGAAGTAACAGTGAACATGTTACATTTTACTTTCTGTACAAAGGTTACATGAATTGCTATCCCATATATATGCAATTTTTGATCTATAAAGGCACACATGTTTCTCTGAGATGAAGAAACAATGGAAGATACTTAAGGGGTGTTTTTGATATGCTTCAATCGATTATTATTGGATTTCTAGTTCTTAAATTGAATGGTTACAGTATGTTGATGATGGTCAAATCTTACTTACAAATGATGATGGTTTATGAGTTGTTTCAATGTGTCATTTCTAGTTTGGTTATTTGATTTATGAGTTGGATATGATCATATTTGACAATGAATAGTTGGCTTAGGTTTAGGGGGAGCATCTGTTATGCCTCTAAGGATCCATTATTGGCATTTTGGATTCTTGAACATTAATTGTTGCCTGTGATTTGTGATGAGTACATATCATTGGAGATGTATAGTTGTTGTTGCAATTGTTACATATGTTGTTGTAATTTTGTCATTAAGTCATGGATGATGCTTGAGTTGCACTTATTAATGTTGTTAATCCTACTAGATGCACTTAATGAAGAGGATGTGGTCCTTGGTTGATGATTATGAGTTTATGATTCACTCACTTCTTCTTGACATCAATATGATGTGCTCTTCATGTCATATGCCTATATATATTACTCAGTTTTGGCAAAGTTGCTCTAAGATATGTATACTGAAGATATGATGACATTGATCAGTTTTATCACTTGTGATGTTGGAGGAATTCCTAGTTCTCACATAGGTTTCTAGTACATGGAAAGAATATGTATATGCTTCCTATGACGATGTGATACAAGAGATTGATGATTGTGGCTCATCCTACAAATGGAAAGAGAAATTTGAATTTGATGAGGTCAAGGCGATGAGTTCATGACAAATATATATGAAACAATCTTATATTGTTGCGACAATTGATTGGTGGTGTTGCATATTTAGTCACATGTTGATGATGTTGATGATGTTGAAGATTGATACTACACGCCTTTATATCACATAACCTTGATGGTAATGAAGATGTTAATGTTGTTTTCCATGATATTGCTATCAAAGGTTTAGAATTCTTATATGGAGAATGGTGGTTGATGGTGACTACCATTGAAGTCTCTAGTTTAGGTTATAAATTTCATATCTATATCTTGATGTAAAGGTCATGTAAAGGCCCATGTTGTAAATCATTGTAAAATTCAGTTATGTACGGTTTCTTGGGGCTAATTCATTTATGTATGTAATCCCATGAGTCAAATATGTATCATCACTTTATTGGGTGATTGATGTAATCATCAGTCATTGGTGATATGAAAGGTAATATTTGATTGATTCATAAATACTCTACTTTTCATAAGGCTTGGCATATGATCAGGGGGCATTGTAAGATTTCATATTCAACACATTAGAACTATAGTGATCTTACCTTAAAAGGAGGAGAGAAGCCTTCATTCAACATTTGTTAACCCTTTGTCCTTGATGTCAAAGGGGGAGTGAAGCTTGATGTTTGGAGTAGAATGCTTGGTGAAGTATTGGGAGAGAAATTTGGTGTTTTTTGTGGTGTGTTTACATATGTATTTGTAGGTGTTTACAGGTGATGACCAAATACCAAAGTCATTGCCATCAATTCCAAAGGAGGAAATTGTTCAAATTATGGCTAATGTGTTTTCCTTGATGGCAACCAATTTTATAAAGATGTTAAAATTGTGATAATGTGATGCTTATGCAGAGTGATACAAATGACACAGTTGGAATGAATAGAGAAATGACAATCTAGTGGAAGATGAATTGTAAAGACAATGTTTGAGAAAGTATATGTGGGTCCTATGAAGCAAGGTCACATACATAACAGGTATTGAGAAGCAAAGTTTCATACATAATATTCACAATACTAATTTGAATACTAGGGGTATTTACCATGGTATTTTCTCATAGTAATGGGTGTGTTAATGGTTATTTGATCTCATCAAAGAATACCAATGACATTACTAAAGGATTGGCCTAACGTATTGGCTAAGGCTAAAGATATATAAGGAGACGAAGATCAAAGTGTCACGTGTGCAAGTGATGATTGTTTATGAATGGTTTGATCTGAAATAGGTGTGCACCAAGGAGAAAGGGGAGGACTAATATCTAAAATATATAATGTATGGTGACATATGTGCTTGTTTGACCTACTTATTGAAAATGTCTAACAATGATAGATTTGTGGTTGTAATGATGTTGTAGCTTGAATGAATTAATATTAAAGTATGTACTTCTGATAGTAAGGGCTGGAGAGATTAAAATTATGTTTGCAAATTTTTTTTTAGATCTATATGCAGCTTTGTCTCAGGTGAGTTGTGTAGATACACAAATCTCCTTCTAGGTAGTCACATATATATTCTGCGAAGCATTTTTAGAATGGGAAGATTTGTATGGAAGTGTTATAAATGGTAAAGCCACACACATGTTGATACACTTTATGAAATTCGTGTACATAAGTTAGGGTTTTACAGTATGGCTTGTTAATGACATTTGATCAATTATGTTATCTTTCCTACCATCTATCCATGATGTCTCTATCATGATAATATGTGTTTGACAGTACTAGTTCAAATGTTGATTAGTGAATATGTTATATTGTTGTGATTTTTAATTGGCTTAGTGATCTATGATTGATTCATTATTTCATTCAGTGGTTGTTTTAATAGCACAATGTTTTAGATTCAATTGTTAGTATATAGATATTTCTATGCAGGTCTTCTTTAGATAAATCACATGCATACGCTAGTCTATTTCAGGGAAGTAGTGTATACATTATGTTGTGAGTTCGATAAGTTTTTAAAAGAACAACATTATCTTTCTGTGGTCATGAAAAGTACATGGATTGGTATATTGATAAGTGGTTGTGAATTCATATGATATGTTGATCTAGTTACATTGGTTGAGTAAGATTTAGTGATTGGTTTGTTGATGTTGTAGTGTTTCAATTGGTACTATGAATGTATGTGTTAGTTTAGTGTTTGATTTCATAATTTCTATTTGATATTGGGCTTAATGTTGGAAGTGGGTATAGTTTGAAAATTTGATGAAATGTGGCCTGCAAGTTTGATTTTTTGAGTCACATGGATCGAATATGAAATATAATGAAACGTGGTTCACAAAGGTGTTGAGGGATGGAGACTTTAGTGAGGGATTCGAAGCTTCCTTTGAGTAGTAGTCGTAGAATTTGTGAAGGGGGTAGGAGCTCCCTTTCAGTAGGATCTAGTAAACGAGACTAGGGGTTTGGAATTCCCTTTTCATGGGCATTAGAGAAAGAGAGAAGTTTGTGGCCTTCTATAGGTGGGTTCCTGCATACTAATAAGAGTTTTCACCACTACAATATTGTAAAAGATTTCTTTATAATAAGAAAGAAGATAAAAATAATGATAGTGGTGGTTTTCTCCCACGTTGGGTTTCCACCTAAAAATCCTCATGTTCTATGTGTGTTTATTATGTGTTTTGTCATCTTCACTTTACTACAGATGGGTTCTGCTTAATAAAGGAATAATGACATAATGATGCAATGGTTAAAGATAAATAATTGATAGAAATTATGAAAAGTTAGTTAGGTGAATGTATGCATTTTTACTTCATAATATTCACATAAATATGCAAGTTGCATAAATGATAGTAGTGTACAGAATACCAAATAAGAAATGAAAAAATTGAAGTAAATTAAATAATGATTCACCCCCTTCTGCCCCCCTCCCCCACCCCTTCTGAGTATTTTTCCCAACAAAGCCATGGACTGTGAGTGTCCTGTCTTGGAGAAGTCATTGGAATGCTCAGAGGGGCGGCATGGGTGATGGTGCTTGCAGTGTGGTTGATATCCCATTAAGGGCTTATTAAGGAAGTTGATAAATGCCTTAGTGCTTACCAAATAGGCTATGAAACCACCTGGCATGGTAGCATTCATTGGGCTTTTTCTCAAAGAACTAATTAGATATTTTCAAGTAACTGCACAAACCACCTAGAAATTATGAGTTACATGAGATCTAAAATGCTTTCCTGAAAGTGTGTCAATTCATAAACCACATAGTAACTCAGTAGGAATTGCAATTTATACTCACTGAAAATTCCCTTGGAATGTGGATCTTCCATGGAGGTGATTAAGTGCGGGAAATATAGTATTGTAGTCAATCTAAGGTTGGGTGGAGTTTTAGATTCCTAATATTAGTTTTCAAACTCATATTTAACACAAGATAAGTGGTTTAGATATGCTATTGTGAATAACTTTTTTATTATGATGTTATATTCTTATCTTATGACACATGTTGTTAATGGGAATGTTCTTATTGATCGGATGAATTCTTGAATGATAAATGGATTTTTTTCTTGGTTGCTTGATTCTCCCTGTAACTATATCATGCCTATGATAATCAACTGTAGCTTTGTTATTGGTTTATGCTTCGTTGTCATAATCAAGGGATTCCCTCTCTAAATAATTGATAGGCAAAATTCTATGTTGAGAAAGTGTGTTGACAAGCTTAGGAGAGGAATTCCAACAAAGTAGTTTGTTATATATATATATATATATATATATTATATTATTACCATACACATACACATACACATACACCACACACACAACGCACACGCACCACACATGCACACAACACACACAACACCACCACACACAACATATATATATATATGTGTGTGTGTGTGTGTGTGTGCATGTGTGTGTGTGCATAAGCCCAATGAGGATAACCAATATTCAAATACGAGTCGAGGGCATCCCTGTTAACTGTTATGTATGGGATAAGGTCAAGAGGGATAACGTTAAGTGGCTAACTATCAAAGGCTTTCCTTTGTCATGTCATATATGTGTCTTTGTGTGTGTGAGAGGGAGAGAGAGATATATACTAATAGGGTTGAGATTGAGAAAAGGCTTGCAAGGCACACTCCATCTTCACACATGTCCTTTGACTTCGTATTTGCGCACTATACAAATGTAGTAGTGTATGAATTTTTGAGAAAAAATACCTTTGTATAAGAGATAGTTGATACATGCATGATTTGGTGTGCAAGGTACTCATACCACATCACTGATCATATCTATAAGGAGCAATACATCTTGTGTAGGAGTTCCCATTGCTAATTTGATTTAATACTCCCTGAAGTCACTCAGATCGTAGAAAATCCCCTCCACTCTGATACCTTATGTCACATTCCTTCTTGTCTGAAGGGTTATTCATATTCCATTAGACTATATTGTAGAGGGTTTTAGTGAGAGAATGATCAAGAAGATCATATTGAAGTTAGAGGCCACCATGTTAACAATTTTATGAATAAGCTAACACTAAATAATGTGAACGAAATGACCACACATGATATTAGATATTAATAAAACAATGAACTGATGTTATTATGAGTTGAATTTCACTTTAAATATTCTAAAATATTATTTTAAATTATTTAAATATTTTAAAGTTTAATTAATTTTGTCGTTGAGATAGTTTGTTTATAATAGGTTGATAATATTTATATTTTTTATTTATTAATTACAACAAAATTTATTTAATAAAAAATTATTTTTATATGATAATATACTTGTACTTATTATGGGACATAAGAGAAAAAACCCATGGTACATGAATCTTTCCACAAATGAACTTCTATAATAAACCGATGGTTTTTATAAGATATGTGTTTCAAAGAAATATTTCTTTTTAAATTTTCCAATTTGGCTCAAATAATTAATATTGGAATAGAAATGATATATATATAGATTAGATAGATAGATATATAAAGAGGTTGAGTCAATATGCTATATGAATGGAAAAAGATTTGAAATATTTTTTGTCTCTAAATATTTCAAAGAAGAAAATCTAGTGGGTTTTATTAATAATAGATTCAAACTTCAGCCTCATAATGCTATAATCTTAGAGATGAATCAAGTCTCTCGATGTGCATAGCTTTTTTATATTGAAAAAATTAAAAAATAAATTTTTCACACAGGAAAATGTAGTACTCTATCATTATTCTTAATAGATTCGACTATTAACATGAATTCTCTCTCTCTGCTCTCCTCTCTTTCTCTCTCTCTCTCTTCTCTCTCTTCTCTCTCTCTCTCCTCTCCTCTCTCTCTCTCTTCTTCTCTCTTTCTTATATAATTATATATAATATATATATTATCTGTGTATGTATATAAATATAGTTCCCTCCACTCTCATACCTTATGTCACATTCATTCTTGTGTGAATGGTCATTGATATTCCATTAGACTATACTATAGAGAGTTGTAGTGAGAGGATGACCAAGAAGATCATATTGAATTGAGAGGCCACCATGTTAACAATTCTACAAATAAGCTAACATTAAATAATGTGAATGAAATGACCACCTATGATATTGGATATTAATAAGCAACATTGAACTAATATACCTTATGTCACATTCATTCTTGTGTGAATGGTCATTGATATTCCATTAGACTATACTGTAGAGAGTTGTAGTGAGAGGATGATCAAGAAGATCATATTGAATTGAGAGGCCACCATGTTAAGAATTCTACAAATAAGCTAACATTAAATAATGTGAATAAAATGACCATCTATAAATATTAATAAGCAACATTGAACTAATACTAATATGAGTTGAGTTTCACTCAAACTATTCTAAAATATTATTTTAAATTATTTAAATATTTTAAAATTTAAAATTTAA
>APFE031569701.1:32859-104820 GCA_000404065.3 Pinus taeda
TAATATCTATCTATCTATATATATGAGGTTGATATTGAAAAAAAATAGTTTGCATAGACATTGTAATATTTTATTTAAGTCATATATTGAAATATTTAAAAGAGTGTAAGAAGAACACATCATACCCATACTCAAAAGTGAAATATAATATTTTTTTACTTATATTAGAATTACACAATGTTCCTAGGATGATTAAGTCCTTTTTTCATTAAAAAGATAAATTATATTAATCGAATTTGAAAATTTGGTAAAAATTATAGCTAAATTCTACTAATCTAAACCTAGGGAAAGTAAAAAAATTGAAAATACCATATCTTTGTTTAAGATGAATTTATATTTGAAAAATCTTAATCTAATATTTGAAAATAAGATAAGGGAAGTTCAAAAGGTCCATAACGCTTTACAAAGAAAATTTCATTCATCAATATGTAAAAATAACAATGACAGGTACATTTCCGATTTTAAATTAATAATCATCATTTATTTATTTGATAAATTTGATAACAAAAAGGGAATTATACCTTTCTTTATCACTCTAACTAAATCACTTAACTAGTCATTTATTATTATGCTTTACCATGTCAAGCTCTTTTCTATATTTGGAAACATTTATCCAACAAACCTCCCCCACCATGAATTTGTAGCAAATGATAGGTTCCTCATATCATGAAACTTAGAATTAAGTTCAAGCAGATGTAAATTTTAATTGGGTCATCCATCTTCACTCAATGCAGAATCAATCTCCCAAAAGTAATAAATTAATATCCAATAATAGGGAATTTAGAATGGAAATTTTATGCATGGCATTAAAATTATGTACAAATGAAGTGAGTTAATAGGTGGAAAAAACCTAAAATTTCAGTGATTTTTAAAGCTAAAAGTACATGTAAGTCAATTCACTTTTTCTTTAAATATATCAAAATCTCTAAAAACAAACATTTTATTGTCAAAATTGCTATCAATAAGATGAATCTATAACTTCTAGCAAATTCCTTACCAAATTTAGGGAAAAATTTCCGCCATAACAAATTGAATTTGTTCCCTTATTAAATAAACCCTTAATAATCATTCTAACTAATTTAAAGTATATTAACCAGCAGCAACTTTCTTGTCAAGTAATTGAACCATTTAATGTCTATTTAATACTTTAACAATAGAATGCAATTTGACTCCACATTTTTTTATGAAGAAAGAAGTAAATAATTTGAATGTTGACAAAGATAAGCAATGAAACATGCAACCATAACAAATTATTGAAAGTACTTTAACTAGTGTTTTTTAGCTATAATTTTAGCCTCACTAAACATAATATCCAACTTCTAAATATTCAAAAGAAGCCTTAAGGCTATAAAACAAAGACAATATGTGTAATATAACTTTTTATTGAACATCAAAACTTGATTTTGTGAATGGGTTGAACTCATTATTTGACAATAATTCCTCGAAAAATCTAAAAGATGCATAACAGACAGATATCTCCACTAAGCCAGGCCTAAATAACCAAAATATAAATTAATTACAATGGTTACTCTTTCCTAATATGAAAGTAAATCAAGGGATAGAAGAGATCGATATTAAAATGGAGGATTTGGATTTATGCTTGTGCTAATCATGTAGAGGAGCCTAAATGATTATCCTTCTAACTCTCTTCCCATTTTTTTGGTTAGATAATTTAGATCGAAGATAAATCTATTGTTTGATGGTTTGATTTATTTAAAGTTCGATTCTAGTGGGAAAATGATGTTGAATACTTCTTATTAAATGAGTTTACAATTTTATAGTTTAATCATATGGAAAAATAAATTCAAAATAAAAATATATTCACCACAACTAAAATAAACAATATATATCAACATCAAGTCCATCCATAACAACTAAACATAGAACTAAATTAACAAGTAAAAAACATGATGCATAAGAAGCAAAAAATTCCATGATTTCATATGAACAATGGTGTGCACAAAACTAGAAATATATATGATTAAAATAAATAAATAATAATCATAAATCCATCCAATACATTATGGTGCAAAAACTCCCTTTATAGCATTATCTATATATGTCTATAAAATGATTTTCCTATAAGTCTAGTTGTATTAAGTCAAGCATCCTACCATATCTTAGAAATTTGGTGTTAGGAAAGACCTAATATTAATCCTAATTATTGGAAATATATGCCCCAAAACAATAAGCACATAATACATACTAAATGTTTTAGATTATAAAAAAATGGTGTCGTAATCATATATATATATTATATATAATTCTTTCTACTTTTATAAGGTCTTTTCTATCTTCAAAATGAGGAATGGTTAGTTGAGTCATAGAGCTAGTTCTAAAAGCACCATTCCAAAACTATAAATGTAATGTTTCTCATGCACCGTGAGCTTGTTATATGTCGATGATTTAATTCTAACTCGTGATGAGAAATTGATCATTTTTTGCAAAGAGGATATTGCAAGATAATTTGAGAGGAAGGACATGGGACTCGTGCATTATTTCCAATTTGGAAGTTTGGCAAGGAGATAAGGAATATTTTGTCTCTCAAGGCAAGTGTGCTAATGAGATATGAAAAAAGTTCCACATGGAGAAGAGGAAACCCATGGAGACTCCTCTAGCAAGGGGTTGGATGAAGGAAGATGCTACTCCAAGTGAACTAGTAGAGGCTACCATTTATAGGAAACTTGTGGGTTCACTTATGTATTTGGTGAACAGACCACCGAACATGTATTATGTAGTTAACCAATTTAGTCAAGCAATGGTTAAGCCAACCAAATAATATTGGAAGGAAGCAAAGCATGTGTTGAGATACCTCAAAGGCATGACTCTGTTTGGTCTTTGGTACAAATAGACAGAGGAAGTGAAGCTGCAAGGTTTCACAAATGCAGATTGGGTGGGGAGTCCATCAGACATGAAGAGCACATCACCAGGCATTTTTAGTGTTGGGTTAACAAAAATTTCTTGGTATAGCAAGAAGGAGAGATCTATTGCACTCATCTTGAAAAGTGCATGATTGCAAGTCAAACAACATGTGAGGCTATCTAGATGAGAAAAATTATTGTTGGGTTGTTTGGTCAGAAGATGGGTCCTACAGTGATTTACTGTGATAGTTAGAGTTGTACCAAATTCTCTAAGAATTCAGTTTTTCATGATCAATCCAAGAATGTTTAGATCTCGTATCACAATATACGATATTGTGTGCAAAGGCAGATCATGTTGTTGGAATACATTCCTATAGAGGAACAAGATGTAGACATTTTGGCACTGTCAAGAAGAAAATTCGAGTTTCATAGAGGCAGGATTGGGGTATCAAATAATCCCTTTCTTACTGAGAGGGAGCGTTGAAAATGCAACAAGAAAATCCTAATTTAATTTTACTAAATTAATTAGGATAAATTCAAATTTCAATTTAAGCAAAATACTTGGAAGTAGTTAACTGAGTTGACATGGCCTTGTCACTCATAACTCAATTAATTCTATTTGGAGACACTTGCATTATGTTTAGTTATGATTGATTGCTAATTTCTAGCCATCGGGTTTAGTTAATTTGAGTTATTACGAGTTTAACTAGTTCTAACTAATTTAGAACTAGTAGAGCATCCAGTAGTGGGGTGTAACTTCAGTTGATCTTTCATTTAAATCATTAATCATCCCAGAATAATTGATGCATGCGAATAACTTGAGCTACCAATTGAGATTGGAGTTCAAGGGTAGTGTACTACCAGTTGTATAATTTTCCAGGTTATACATGTGGTGCATGAAGTTAGAGAAAGGCGTAAAGGAATTGCACAATTCCCAATGAGAAATTTCTCATGTTAATTCCTTATTGAACCGTGCAAGGAAATAAGATCTTGGGTAGGCAGAAAATTGGCTAAGTATTGGCCAAGGTAAATAAGAGCTTGGGTAAACAAAAAATTGGCTAAGTATTGGCCAAGGTTAGTTTGTGAAGCAATGAGATATATTATTCTAGTGCAAAGGTTGCTCAGGCTTGACCAAGCATTGTATTTCTTGTCTTATATTTTATTAATGCAATACATATAAGAAGGGGTTTTGTGTTATTGCTTTCCCCTAGATAAAATTATGAGTATTTGTGTTGAATCTTGTCTCATGTTTACGTTGTGATTTCATGATAGATTAATTGCTTTCAGCTGATAAATAGAGTGGATTCAAGCCTTTTGTATTAGTAAATTACATAAGAAGTTTGTGTCAAGTATTTTTTATTGTTATATGCTATTCTAGATAATCAATGAAACTATAATTTTTTTATTCCAAGCTAACAACTTTGATTAGAAACTATCTACATGATTTTAATAACTTTATAATGCAAAGTAGTTTTAGGAAACTATAGATTTACATAATAATTTTGATTTGTCATTTTGAATTCTAAGTTTAAAATATAAAAACTCAGACTAAAACAAATTAATTTTGATATATTATTAAATATGCAAATTCTAAAAAAATTAACCAAATAAAAAAAAAATCATAAAGTAAGCCTATTTATTGAAAAGTGATGATAAGTTAAACTCCTTTATGTCTTCTAAACCATTATCTAAATTTTATAAAACATAGCATTACTATATTCTCTCATAAAACATGTTCATGGCTTTCAATATATACTTAATTTGACATAATACAAGCAATTTACAATCTATAACCTAAACCACTACCGTATGAAATTTTACTTCCAATTAGTCTTCAAAGTTTAACATCAAATAACAATTATGAACATTAAGCTTTAATTTATGCCTTGAACGTTACTTTGATTATTGCTTTTTCCAATTCATTACCACAAAATATTCAAGTTTAAAACATCCTAGGATACCCAAAAATAATTAGTTATTAGCCACACTTAGAAATCATGTTTTCTAAGCTTTTTTTACAACTATGGATCCAAAAATAATTAGTTATTAGCCACACTTAGAAATCATGTTTTCTAAGCTTTTTTTACAACTATGGATCCATCTTAAGCATTAGAGGGTTCAAATATCTTGAGATGTGAAGCTTTTTTAGAGGGAAAAACTTTAAAATATGTCTATAGTTCAGGAGATTTAATCTCTTTATGAACTTAACAAAACATGGTTAAACTAATCTTTAATCATGTTATATATATATATATTCAAATATTTTATTTGAGATAAACATTACAAAATTTATTAATCAATCACATTTTTAAGGCTAAAGTGTTTTTCTATCATTAATATATTTTTAAATAGAAACCAATATTATTTAATCTTATATATTCATAAATTTTGTTTATCAATTACATAGAATTTTATTATTATTCTTAAAAAAGATATTGCATATTAATTTTATATTAAGAAGTAAATGAATTTTACATGTCCTTCTTATTCAAAAAAGTAATTGAATCTTTTTACTTCAATTATTTATTTTATTTGGACATTGAAATATTTTTGTAATGGTTAACATTAAAATTGAGAAAGCCATGAAGAAGATACTCTTTAACAAAGAAAATGAATGAATATTCTCATGGTTGCAAGTAGGAGATGAAATTACAAATTTTTTTTGGCGAGTTTGGAGAAAGAGTAAGGCAATCAATATCATTTTAGCCATAAGTAAATGGGACAAATACCACCTGCTTTAAGTTAATTGAAACACTGCATAAAACACAAATTCCCATAAATACCATTCTAAATAGTGCCAACGACTTTTTTAACTTCATTGACCGAGAAAACAATGGTCATGTTAATTGACATTTCTAAGGAGGAACTACTCAAAATCTTGGAAGACATTGAGAAGACATTGAGAAGAATAAAAGCCCAAGCCCTAATGAAATTCCCATCAAATTTTATTATTAATATACATGATTAATTAAAATTAATTATTATTTAATAAATTTTAAGTCAGTAAACATCTCCATAAAACATTTACCATAATAATACTCATAAATCATATATGGTGTAGTACCAAAAACATATTTACCGTAACAATACTCAAAAATCATATATGGAGTAGTACCAAAAACATTGTCATAATTTATATAGCTTTTGTATTTTTATGTAGAAATTAAACTTTTTACAGTAAACATATATCTGCCTGTATTTATAATGTTTGCATTATATATATATATATTCCAATTTTACAAACTAAACCATAAAACTAAACAAAAATTCATTTCACTTTTTATACTTCTAAAACTTCATATAAAAACTTCACTCTTTATCTAGGTAAAATGTAAAATTCAAATATTATAGGTTTATGGGATTTTATTAAGATAAAACACGAGAAACATGGATAAAGAGGAAACACGTAGACTATACATATATCATGAAGTAGTAGAAAATCTTAGAGATTTATGGGATATTATTTGGATAAACCAGGAGAGAAGCATAGATAAAGAGGAAATACCTAGAATCTATATATATGGATCCTATCAGAGCAGCCTGTCATCAATGAATCAGATAAATTTCTAGCAAGCTTTATCAGAGCAGCCTGCCATCAATGAATCAGATAAATTTCTATCAAGCCTTCGGAGTGAAGCCTAAACGATTTATCTCCCTGTCATACAATATATCCAAATTCTTCTGCAGATACTTTCCTAGAATAACAGCAGGTCCATGGAACTAAGGATAACAGAAAATGCCAAGCAGTGAGCGTCTGAAGTCACGGGCACGAAAAAATTGTCGTAAGGCAGTACCATTTCTGAACCACCACTGAAGTGGATTGTAATCCGAGGGAATGGAATATGGGCATTGGAACAGAATCCCTTCGCCACACCAGGCACATTGAAACACAAATGAAAGCCAGTCATGGCTTCAGCTTCAGGAGTTCTTGAACTGCAATTAAGAAAAGAATATACGTTTGCAATGTCGTAATAGACTGCTTGGGGAAACTGACTGTAACTCATAGTTACCAAATTTGGTCGAATTGATAGAAAAAATTCGAATATACGGCAGTTCGGTTCGTTTTGTGAACTAATTTGTTAATTCGAAGAGAGAGCACAACAGTTTTCCGCACAGCCGATTCAGTTTAGAGAGTTTTCCACGTCGCATCAGTTTACAGGAGATAACAGCTAACGGCAGTTTTCCAGGCCGCCCTTCTCTTCAAAATCCCTTTCGTCTCCATAAAAATGCATACAGCTAGCCGTTAAAATCGCATCCATAAAACTGCATACAACTAACCGTTATCATATTCAACTTTCCATTAACGAATTTAGATATCAGAGCAACTTTCCAAGAGTGATGAGATGGCAAGTTAAGTCTTAATGAATGGTAACGCTGATCGATGAGATTTTAGGAAGTATAGTTTTTTTAGCAAGGTTGTTAATGCAAGTTTGTTAATGGTTGCTTTTTTAATCACTAAGTTTCCACGACCTGTGAGATTGGCAGGTGAAGTCTTAATGAATGGTAAAGCTGGTTTGCTTTTAATCTATGACATTTTAAGAAGTATATTTTTTTAGCAAGTTTGTTAATGCAAAGTTGTTGATAGTTGGTTTTTTAATTAATGAGATTTTAGATTTTTATAAGTATTTTTTTTTAAAGTAAAGTGGTTAATAAAATATGTAGAAAGTTAAGAAAAGTGATTAACACATTATTTACAAATATTTTATATAACAAAAAATATGTGTTACATATTCATTGAATTTAATACAATACAATTCTCAAATATTAAATTATAATATTTAAAGTTTATATTATTATAGAATAATAATGTTGTTGTTAATAGTTTATTGTAAGAATTTGATTAGATTAGATTATGTTATTGAAAATAATAAATATTTGTATATTTCAAAAATTTTAAAAATTTGAAAAAATAATATATTTAAATATATGTAAACCTATGCTATCAACTTTTTCTGTATTAAATTTTAATTGATCATTTTTTCAGTATCGAACCGAATTCGAACTCGAACTTGGTAGGCTGTAAGTAGTGCCCGAATCTATGATGGTTCCACCTTTGCCGTTACTGTCAAATTTGGTTACATTCGAGGGCATGGTCAGGGATATATTGCCAACACTCACTCTTTGTAGACCAATGTAATAGATATTGTTGTATCCGCAAAAGATGAATGATCTTGGGACTTATTTAAGAAGGGAGTGTATTTCAAACTCATATCAGTGGGAACTGCCCTGTCGCCCAGCACTACTATGCTGCCATTGTTTTGATCGTTAATGCAATACGCGAATTTGTCGCCAATGAGAACACTCAGCTGGGAAGGCGAAGACGGATTTCCTCTGCCAAATCCTGGAATACCAGCGACCCCTTCCGCAGTCACTGAGCATCCGAATGCAATGTTAGATATTTGTCCACTTCGCTTTGGCAAAGTCAAGGCCAGTCAGTAGATGCCCTCTGGTTCTTCCGCTGCCATAGCCAAGCGTATAATCTGGACACGTCCCCCAGCTTCTCCCTTCTTCTCACACACTTTTGCACTTTGGATCTGCACACTGTACAGGCAGAGCTGACGATGACTTTTTGGGAAGAAAAACGGTGGTGTATCCAGAGCACCAGAATGTACATCTATAATTCGGGGTGCAGGGTGCCCACACCACATTACTGCCCGTGTCCATGGCCAGCAATAAATCCTTCGGAGTAGTGCCCACAGATAATTCTATGTAATACTCAGTGAAGTCGTGGGGATAGTAGCGAGGCGGATCCTCGGCTCTGCCGCCACCTAGCCTTCACCCTTGTCTCATAGACCTTAGGGTGTGAAGGGTCATAGACATTCCATTACACAACAATATTGCACCACAGAGCTGCAGTGAGAGGATGATCAAGGAGATCAGATTCAAGTTGGAGGCCGTCATGATAACGATTCTACCACTACGCTATGAATGAATATTGTGATCAATGATGATATATTATTGAATATAAATAGGCCATTGAATATTAATATTACTGCAGCCCGAAGCGAGAGGCCCAATGAGTGTTCAAATTTGAAAACATCACAGCCCTTCCGAAGCCCCCATGTGTTCAAATTTGAAGGCATCACAGCCCTTTCTAAGCCTTCTGGCACGTCAGAGAAGTGATCGGCTAAATTTACTAGTCAAGAGATTTAAATTTTGATTTTTATGAGTTTTTTTAAAAATTTAAATAATATTATAAATGAAGGGTTGTGTGTTTGTAGGACATTTCAGAAAATTCCATTCTCTGATTAATGTAACACTTTAAAGTTGAGGTTCTCGCAACATTCAAGAGAGTGTAATGAGATTAATGGAGGTTGTTCATGCATTCCGAGGCTATTAGTCATAATGGTGGCACTTATAGAGTTGGCAATCCTGATCTCTGTTCGCATTCATTGATAACATAGGTTTCTTTTGGCATTCATTAATAGCAAAGGAGAAGTTGCTATCTACCAGTATATGTGAACCTAGGGCATCTTTTGAAGGTATCAGAGATTCAAAAGAAACAAATGACAAAAGACAAAGAATTCATGAATCTTGCATGCATTGATCTTTGAGGTAGATCGTCCTCAGGGAGTGAATCTTGAGTGCATTGATCTTTCCAATCCCAACTTTACCAAGAGTGCAACACAAGTTTGCATGTATTTTTAACTCTTAATCATGAGCCTATGAATCTTGCATGCATTGATCTTTGAGGTAGATCGTCCTGAGGGTGTGAATCTTGAGTGAATTGATCTTTCCAATCCCAACTTTACTAAGAGTGCAACACAAGTTTGCATGTATTTTTAACTCTTAGTTTTAATTTTCAACTTTCGACTTTTCATTTATTTCAATGATTTAGGCAGAAGTGATTAAAATTATTATGTATGGAATGGTTGTTTGATCTTTATATAGTCATGTGTGGACTCTAAATTTTTTTTATATTGTCCATCATGGCATCGATGAAGATTTCGGTGGATTTTTGCCTTTCCAGAAGAGGAAAAGATGAAATTGTTGCGGAAAGAGAACCATGGAGGTTACACTCTGTATCAAACAGAATCTCTTAATTCTTCCTTCCATTCAACCCAAAGGTATGATGTGGATTTGTGTCTCTTTATATTTACTTTTGCTTGTAATTCTCCTCAACTCTTAAAAAAATCAATCCATTGAAGTATTTCACTTCGTAATTTTTCATATATTCCTTTTTCCAGGGGATTGGAAGGGGAGTTATGAAGCTTATGAAGGTAGTGTCGATAAAGGAAAGTCATTTTCACTGGAAAAGATATTTTTCATACTTGTCCAATGCTTAAAAATAGATTAAAGTGATAGTGTTGACATTTTTATATCATAACCACATAATTTTGTTTGGTATCTCCATTTTTCTTCCTTAATTTGTAAAATTTTATTCTTTCTTCTCAACTCACCATTAACACAAGATTATTCAAATATGAGATTACCCCATTAGATTGTGATAACTACGATTAGCGATTCACAAACTTTTTTTTCATCTTGTAAATAACTACTACCATCTCCTTGATACATTAGGCATGACGAGAGGCATGGGGTACTTGCACAAGGAATGCCTGCACTAGGTTCTTCACTGTGACATAAAATCCAAAAACATCCTCCTGGAAAAAAATATCATTCCTAAAGTACCAAACTTGGCCAAGTTGTGGATAGAGAACGTACTTTCTGCTTATCCAAACTAAATCAAGCTTTATTTAAAACCCCGTATTTCTTCTCTTATCTTAAAAGCATTTTTTTTTATTAACTCTCTAGTTTTTTAAAACATACAAATTAATACTATAAAAAAAAAAATTGAGAAATAATAAGTGCCCTTCCCATAAAATTATGTAGAGTTTTGAGCTAGGGAGAACTCTCAAGTGTTAAAATAAACTCCATGACTCTATTAATAATGATACAACTGAAGATTGGTCTCACTACAGGGTTACAACTTAATTTAATTTTCCCTCTGTTGGTCTTCTCAAAATATATAGAATGAAAATACTATCCATACAACTACTATTGTGTCTCTGGCTTCATTCTCTCCGTTCAGCATCTAGGAAATAAGGAGTGGGTGTGGTTGTCCATGTGGCAAATAAGGAGTGGGTGTGGTTGTCCATGTGGTTGCTGCCATGAAGGGTCTTTAAGGAGATGTTGAAATCATAGAAAAATTAAATGACAAAAAAAAAGCACATTATTAGAAAAAAACATCAACAAAAAGAAACAACATTATTACTAAAAGACATCAACCAAGATTGAATTGATTGTAAGCACCAAATTTGAAAACCATTTTCAAAGAAGAAGAAAAACAACCAACCAAGCCATACAACAACAACATTGTAGATGTGTATTACATATTACAATATTTCCCTATTAGATACAGAAAACTTTCTTATTAATTAAATAATTTTTTGAGTTTATAGAGCTTGAAGTTTTTAATGGAGATGAAAGTCTATTGATAGTGTTAGCAATGTTAAGAGAAAAGTTCAATTCCCTTGGTTGCTAAAGGTATATATTTGTTTCTTTGGTTTGCTTTAAATTGCTTCATGTTGACAGACAGTATAAATTAGAAACAAATGGAAACTAAAACATCCTTTTCCATCATGCAAATAGATTTATATTTTCAATGATGTAAATCCAAATGCTTTTGAAGATTATCTAATGAATAGAAAAAACATATGTTTACCTTTTTTTAATAGAATTTGCGAAAAATGTTTGCCTATTTACTAAGTTTTATTCAGATATTATAGTGTTTTAACGTAGCCACATTTTAAATTTTAAAGATTTAGGACACCATTTCATTTTGGCATTATTTTTAATAAAAGATTTATTTAATATACACCTATTAATTGTTAATAGAAATACAATTTTTTTTCAACTTTTCATCTTTGAAAAGTTAGATAAATATATGCCATTCCAAATAAAATTAAGACCAACCCTTCAAATTTAATCACTAGCCCCCCATTGACTATTGTAGCAATAAGATTGCAAGCATTCTTACCCTCTTTAATGTAAATTTAGACAAGTAAAATGTTTAATTAAGTTATATATATATATATATATATAATAAAACTAACTAAAGATCATATTGCTTGCCTATAATATTATTCACAGATATTATATTATTTATATTATTCCGACTAGAATTTAACATATTTAAAAAATGTGCATATATATATAAGTTAATATTTCAAATTTATTCTTTTAAATAATTAATTTAATTGTTTTAGTATTTTAAGATATTTATGAAATATGTGATTTGATTTTATTTAATAAATATAATATTATATACAAAATTGTTATTAAAATAAATTTAGTTAAATTTAGATATTGAAATATATTATTTAATTATATAGATAAAATTGATATTCAAATCAGTAATTAATATAAATATTAAAATAACATATAATTTAGTTACCTTTTTATTAAAATAATTTAAAACAAACCCACATACTTAATAGTAAAATAATATTTTTTTGCTTTTGATTAACATATAATTATATTATTTGATAGGAATATTTCCAAATATTTTTGTTACAGCTACACAGAGTGCATATTTTAGCTATGGCAAGTAAGAGTTAAATATGAATATTAATACTAGTAAGAGTTAATATCATGGCAACGTCGGAAAGGGAGGTCCCAGAATGACGATGGCGGCAAGAGGCACGGGGGACTACGATCTCCATCGCAACTTCTGTGGATTCGAGGTCGAGGGATATGGGTCTCTTTCAACTAGGTCAGATTTAATGACTTTACGCAGACCTAGTCTGTTTCTGGATTGCGGGCATTTTTATCCTCTTCACTAATATGGAATTGAAAATATGAAGTTAATATTGCAAATTTTGGTTGCTGAATTGAAAATATGAAGTTAATATTGCAAATTTTGGTAGATTAAAAATACATTAAAATACTTCAAAATTATTATTATTTAAGGATAAGGATAATAATAAATAAAAAGGATTAAAATAAGTAGACATCTATTTAAATCTATTTCACCTCAAAACTATTTAAAACCTTTATTCAACTTCTTTTACTATTAAACATTCAAGAAGTCCTGAGGATGGATTCCTTTTGGTTTGAAAATTGACGAAAAATAGTTTTTTACTATGATTACTAAGTTAGAAGATATAAACCACAGAAGTCTTAAATGCAATTGTCTTTAATATATATATATATATTATTATATATATATATATATATTATATAGATATGGGGTAGATATTGAAATAGTTTATTTAAGTTTGTATGAATAGAGTAATGTAATAATTTTTTAGTTTTAACTAATTATTCTATTTAAAATTGATATAAAATTTTGTTATTTCATAAAAATTAACTTTATTTATTTTTAATTATGGGTACAACTTAGCAGTGAAATATTTTCATGACAACCCAACCAACATTAATGTTTATCCAATATTTTAATTAAATTAACAATTATATACATTTAATTTTTGTTCTTATTTTATTTTATCAACATTGTGTTTTTTTTAAATTTAGATATTTTTTTTCTTTTAAAGGAATATAAGGTTGAGGGTACCTTCTTATTCTATTTTATTCAACATTTTTTTTTTTTTTTTTTTTATATAGATTTTTCTTTCCTTCTAAAGGAATACAAGGTTGAGGGCCAACCTTCCTAGTGCTTAAGGACCAAAGGTTTACTTTATTTCCTCTTTCATGTAAACTGAGCTCACTATAGTGGATTTTGAACTTAGGTTTGACTTGTATCAAAGATTTCACTAACGTGGAATTAACCAATTGAGTTGTCCCAAAACACACATAAAGTGTTGTTGAATCCCCATCTCAACAAAATTGGAAATTAGTGTCTCATATTCTTACATACCATATTAAAAAGAGAAAGGAGAAAAAAAATCCATATATTGTTGTTACTTACCTTTTTCATTCTTTGTGATCTTTCTCCAAATGAAATCCAATCTTCAACAACGTATCTGCTATGGAGTTTTGGAGTTTTATGCCCGTAAATATGATCAAAATATACTATTAAAATAAGGGAGTTTCTATTGATTTTTTTTTTAACAATGAGAAGAAGAGTGTAATATTGGCTTTTAGCTACTCCTTTCATCCGATTTACAACAGTTTGTAAGTGCCCATATACGTGGAAGGAAGTTATTCCCTATGAAATCACCAGTTGTACGATTAATTTGAAAATAAATAGTTGAACATAATTATGTGTTATCGTGATCTTTGAAACAAATGATAAAGACATATTATTTGAGATATGAATAATTCCACTACCCCACCCATGGAGGGGGTCCTTGCAAGCTAACCCATCTAAAGAAGTCCAAGGACAATCCATGTGAATTTTAGTTTCTTGGATATAGTATATGACTCGGGAGGGTCCTTTTTCATTGAGTTGTTTGCAATGGCTAGACTATGTATGGCTATATTAGCTCATAATATGCTTTTACCTTCAAATATGGCTTGGTTCCTCTCCAACCATATACTCCAAGCCAATATTAAAGGGATTTCTTTATGATTTAATTTATGTGGTTTTGATAGTCATTATGTTTAACACTAATCAATATCTGGTTTGTGAGACACATGAATTTCTATTATAGTAATGTAACAAGGCTTAATATTTTAGGTAGGTAATTCTAGCCAATAGGGCATTACACTCAATGAGTTTGTGGACCCATCTCGATACCAGAGTGTTTGGAAACCAATGGAGATGTTTTAGTCCCCAAACCCCTAGTGTTTTTTGACTGGAAATTTTGTGCGAAGATATGAGAGAACATTGATTTTTCCTTCCTTCCCATCCCATACAAATCAAGAAGATAACTCTTGAATTTTAAGAATGATCCTAATAGGAATCCATGCCAAAGAGGCCTAGTAGACCGAGATAGCTTCTATGATTGATTTACAAAAAAAATAAATTGTCCACTCTAGATAGACACTTGTTGTAGTAGACATTAATTAATTTTTCTTTCTTTTCAGGTAACAAGTTCTAATTTGATTTTGTTTAGTTATTTTCCTTTAGCATAAATCCTATATATGTTGTACCTTGATGGATCCCCAAAACAGGAGTGGGAAAGGGATTCTCAATTAGATGTTTTGCTTCAGTCATCATGCCTTAGCACTAGAGTGGGGATTTTGAGAAATTCATAATCATTTTAATGGCCTTTATGAAAGTATTTAGGTGAATCTTGAAGGGTTGAAGATGGCCAAGTTTCCATCTATGAAAATAAGAATATCATGCACAAAGATTATGTGGATTAGTTAGGAATGACTATTAATGAAAATTCCCTTGGAACTTGCCCTATTTTTTGCATGGATGATGTTTCTTATAAGGCCCTCAGTAGCCAAAAAGAAAAGTAGCGGTGACAAAGGACATCGCGAATGAATTCATCAATAGATATTAAATATTACGGATGTGGATCCATTTATTAAAAGAGAAAGAAATGCACTCTTGATGCAAATTAGAACCCAATAGATGAAGGAGTGACAAAACCCCTAATGAATAAAGAGAAGTTTGATATAAAGCCAAATAACCTTGTCAAATTATTTAGAGAAATCTAATTAGTATAGGATATCTCTCCCATGTTTTGTGTGGATTGAGTGGAGGAATTCTTGGGCAAAACAGACGGCTTCAAGAATTAGACTTCTTGTTAGGAACCTGAATTTATCAAGCGAGATGTGTTCCAAAAGGATTCTTTTCAAATGGATGGAAATTATTTTGGAGATGATTTTGTAAATTGTGTCACATAAGGATATGGGTGAAAAAGGTTAATGGATCTTGGATGGTAGCCTTTTGGGATCATGTAAATGGATGTAGTAACCAAAGGCAATTGGATTTACCAAAATGTGTGGGAGAACTTTATGACATTTATTAGACCATCACAGAAGAAATAAAAACATTCCCAACGGAATGTTATAGGGAAATAACCATGCCGAGGGATCTTCCCTTTTTGAAAACTATGAATCACCTACTTGGGTAGGTTTTGTATTCTTAGCCATAAGGTTCTTATTTTCCTCTTTATTTATAAACGTAGGGAAGAGTCCAACCATATTTAATATTTGTTCAATCGTTACTTTGGTTTTATCATGAAACATATCTTTGTAATTTTTTCACCCTTCTTGAGAAATTTCCTTGAAAGTGGAGGCTATGGCTTCACCTTGTCTTTTAATCTCGCAAATGGTGATTATAGTCTTCTAGTGATTTGTAATCTTAAGAAAGTATTATGTATTTTTGTCCCTAGATTGAAGCCAAAAGTCTCTAGTCTTCATTCGCCACAACTTTTATTTATCTACAAGGATCTTCCATGTTGTTTCTTCAAGGTGTCTAAGATATTCTTGATGGTCTAACGACCCATTTTTGGGAACGCTCTAATGAAGAGAAGTTTTTTTTTTTGATATCATCTAGGGATTTTGTATCTTTAGTGTTTTTTTTTCCCACTTTCATATAACTACTTTCAAAAAAATTAGGTTCCTTTGGAACTAGATTGATGGGGATTGTAAGGAAGTAGGGATGAAGGAGCATTAGGCCTACTTGTTAACATCATGAAGGGAGGGCTCTTCAAACCAATCAGGGTTTAACTTATGGGGACATGGTGGATTTAGGGCAGAGGAATCATAATGAGACTTGAATAACCATCTAAAGTGACCCATTGGCACATTCTAAGGAAAATATTGAGTAGAGCTTCATAAATTAGAAAACAATATAGGACTTTTGACACTTTAGCCATCCGAGCCCAATTATCTATTTAGCGAGACTCATGTTTTAGGGCACATGATGTCAAAAAGTCCAAAATAATCCAAATGCTCAATGAGAAAGTCTAAGAAGGGATCAAGAGTGAATAAGGGACCCTAGATCATGGATTACACTATCTTAAAATTTAGGTGAACACATATAATGGTGTTTTGAGGAGTAAGTAGGTGCATCCTGAAAAAAATGCCTAATAGGATTTTTTATTGATATAAGGTTTATAGATATTGTAGTGGATGAAAGAGATATTAATATCATATAAGAATAAGCCTGGAGCTACCTCTAAGAAAATAGACCAAATTGACCTTAAATAATAGTGTCACTATTATGAACTATTATGAACCCTCCTAAATGCCAAAATGCATCTAATGCAAGAAGGTCCTAGTAGGGGAAAGGATTTCATAATAGAGATTCTACTTTCTTGCCTTCCATCATACTTTTTGGCAAAAATATGACATAACGATTGTGCACCACTATGGGTCTTTTTATTGAGAAAATTTACAGGGATTAACCAATACCCAATGATTCAAGGATATGAGGGAGTGGTTATCTAAGGGAGACAATAATATAATTATATTTATGATCTGATGATCTGAGCTTATGAAGGATATCTTAAAGATATGTAGCTTCTAAAAATGTTCAAGTGTGAATGATAAAACTTAAACAATTAATTAACTTAAATGAAGCATGAAATAGTTTAACAAAGTTGTAAATTAAAATGAAATATAAAAGATAGAGACAAGAAGAAAAAAAGGAAAATGTGATGCTAAGCCTCAAATGCTTTATTAAAACACCAAATTCCTCTTAAATCTTACTACAAAATGAGCTACTACTACCAAGAGGTGTCTGCCAATCGCCACGAGACATCTTTTGTCTGCTACGAAAACAAACTCTCAAAAACTCTTTGTCTAGAAAAATAAACATAGGCTTGAACTCAAATCAAAAAGAGTTTGAACATCATAAAACTTACAATGCCATTATTATTGTGTTGGAGTTCTCTCATCCAGCTCTTAGATATGAGGCCATTTAGGCTCATTCAGGATCAATCCTCCCCAGTGAGAGTCTTTTGGACCTCAAAAAGTTTCTTAATTAGATACTAAGTGAGGGAAACAACTCCCCACTTGTCTAATATCTATCCACCTTGTTTTGTCTATCTATTTCAAATATTTCAAGAAGCTGAGTTTTTATGTTATAGGAAGTGATCCTTAATTCTTTCAAGAGGCAGACGTTAAACTTGGAAGGGGGAGGTCTACAACATGGATAAAATGGGAGAACCTCAACCTGAAAAGGGAGGTATCATCCTATGGTGGTTTAAGGATGACCATCAACTCTAGAATGCTTAGTGCAATTCTTGGAACTCTTCGAGAGTGTGAAAGAAGTTGAAGTCTTATGCTAGGGGAAGTGTCCCAAATTCGTTGAAGAATGAGAAGCCCATATTGAAAAGGGAGGTATCACTATGCATGGATGGTTTAAAACTGACCATCAACCAATATGCATGCTCATGGCCATCTCTATCTTTGGCTACAACTTTGAATCTTGTTTGGGAGGTTGTGGCTCAAGATCACTTGATGTGGCTTTGAATCTTGTAGATGACCATCACTTTGCACCATGTTAGATACAAGGTGAGAATATGGAGAAAAAACAACTGAAAGAGCTTTTAATATTCTAGAAGAGATTCTTTCATAATACTGAAATATCTTGTTGGTTGTTGAAGCCCATTTCCAAGAAGCGATCCATCTAAGATGAATATTTGTTCTTGCAAAAGGCTTGTTTTTGAAGCATGAGTGCGAAGAATGAGCACACTGACAATAATTCTTATAGGGATGAAGATCAAAACAATGATCTTTCATATCAAAAACTAGGTCACAGTGTTGGAATTTAACAATTTTTGGTTGTTAATGTGGAGGAGCGGAATATGGAATAGGTGAAGGTGAACTACCATGAAGAAATCCAACGCTTTGAAATTGAATGGGCTTGCAATGCTATGGAATACTAAAGGATGCTTCATTATCATATCCAAGACCTGTTCAGTTCTTGTTTTTGACAAGCTCTTCCCAAGGTTTGATGAATGGCTTGGGAAGTGTATTCTAAATTTCCACACCTATATTCAAATTTTATTTTGGAATGAGCACTTGATATGAATCCTCTTAAATATTATTGATTTGATAGCTTGCTATATTTTTATCGGACTTTGTCTTAATGTTTTGAAAAAAAACAAGTTCAAAATGTTTTCTTTTCTGTAACTCATCTTGATATAGTTGTGATTCAAGTTGCGAAAATTCAATGTTTTCTTTTTCATTTTGCAAACAGGTTCGAATCAGGGCAAGTATCCTTATTGATTTAGACCATCTCATCAAGAGGGAATGAATTATAGTATTTATAAACTCTTATGTGTCATCATGTCTAGCCATTTTCTCCAACCTTACAATTAATATCTTAAGTTAGAAATTTCACACCCCCCCCCACACCTTTTTTTACTATAGGTACAACTTACAACCTTTATTTTAAATGCTTCTCTACGCACTCTTCAATGAATCTTCATAAAACAAAACATGAATATGCTATGAAATTCAACTCATCAACTAATTCAATCGAATAATATATATATCAATGCAGTATGCAAATATGAACCAACATAGGCATATGAAAATATTGACGAACACAATCTCCTATTCAAAGCATATGACAACACTAGGATATGAATATAATTGATTGTTCAACTATATGAATGAAAGACTGGAGCATAAGAATATGTGTCAACGCATAGGTTACAAAAATTCAAAAATTATATCCGTAGTGTGAAAAATATCTACTTTGGATGGATGTTTGAAACTTTTTCTTTAAAAAATTTGAATCTTTAGTATAAGAATATGAATAAAGGGCGTATATAGACTTGAGGGTGACCATGAAAAGAATGGATGCCTATAATTTTTGAAACCGGTGGGGCAAGGAGGCCCATGTTAGAAAAATAGAACTGTGTTTCGGTAAATGACCCTATAACTGTAGGAAAGGCCCCTCCCCGCTTTCCACAATGGCTTGCCTGAGAGAAGACGATATTTCCTCTACAATTTTGGAGAAAGAAAAATGCCTTATATCCCTTTGGAAACAAAGAACCTATAACCATTTGATGCTTCACTTGTCGAAACAGTTCTATCATCCAATTGAGTCCATGAAAATGCTTGACAATGTTACACATAAAAAGAGAACCTTGGATATCATTTCCTCACTTAGACACTGCAATCCCTGGAAGTCACTTCACATGAAAACTTGAGTATGATGATTAAGTTTGTCCAAAGATGCAATAAGAGAAATTGGAAGATTCATAAGGAGTTGGTACTAGAGATGTTAAATGTCTTTGCAATGGAGAGAGAGTTATATATTCAATTTATTGCGAGGTTGGTTGGGAGCATTATACTAGTCAACTTATGGCAGGGTTAACGTAATAAAGGTTCAGGCCTACAATATAATATTGTGCGGGAGTATCAGAGTGTATTGGAGAGATGGACCGAGCATTCAACTGAGGTATGCAGTGGCATACTATCCAACATTCATTCAACATTCAACTATGAGGCGAGATATGGTATGTCGTAGGATGAAGTCAGGTGGGTGGTATGAGGACGAGTCGTTGGCATTAACCAAAGAGTGGTAATATATATGGAATCACCGCGTGTGAAGATGAAGTCAAGCTGACTAAACAAAGTTTAACACCAAAGGGAAAGGGTGGTGTTTTTGCTCTAGTGCTTGATAAATATAACGAGGGCCTAGATCTAACTATCAATCAAATCCACCAAAATTAAGGGAAGAAAACAAAGTTAATGGATTTAGTAGCCTATCACCTATAATCCCCGTTATCGCTGTGATTATATTATTGACGGTGATTATGATTATTGTTATAATGATTCTGCGTTTACAGATATTTAAAGTGCATAACATCAAAAAATAATTACCATCAGCATTGGCATCGACATCCAAGCAACAGGATGTGCCCTAGAGAATTTGAAATGTTTCGCTTCCCCTCTTATGATTCCCTAATATTCACATTGAGTAAGAGGACATTGTCCCTTTTTTTCTTTTCTATTTCAGAACTCTGGACAAAGAAATATAGCAATGATATGGTGCAGGTTGGCAACCTCACAAATAGGGAAGACAAAACTGACATGTAGGGAGTCCACAAAACAAGTGGCTCAAATTGGAGTAGGGCCATAATTCTCCTGCAACTCTCATCCCATGTTAAAAACACATGGAATGTGAGTAGTAGATATGAAAGATAATCATGTGATGCATTATATTAGCAACATTCACATATGAAAACAATTCCTTGTGACCCTTAGTCTTTATATATTAAGGGCTCTCTTGGACTCTCATGACTATTCACATTCCACACAAACCCTAGAGGATTAGGTTTTCAATAGACTTATTTATTTTTCAATATATTAAAAATATTTAAAAATTGCTAATGTATGATATACATTGTGCATAAATCTCTCGTAAAAGAGCTTGATGTGTCCTTACTTGCAGTAGTAAAAGATTGTTAATTTGTCATTTTTTGCAATTCATTATGCTACATTAGTATTTCATTTTTAAAAAAGACTTGATGATCTAAATCTTGTTACGATTTTGAAACATTATGATGGTATCTACTGTAAGGGATATTTATTTTTACTTATTTACAACATTTAAATCATTAATATACATTAGATGCAAGTGTGTTTAAATTCATTATTTTTTCCAAAACTAGTCTATATCTAAATTCCATATAGATTGGTGTACTTCAAAGTTATATGAAATATGGATTGATATTAAAATATATGATCTAATTTATAGCCCTAAATTGGACCAACATTTTTGGCATTGTTTCCAGGGAAGCACATTTATAGACAATAAGATTAGTTAATTCATTTAGATTTCCTTTAAAAACAAAAACAACAACACATATTTTACTTTTTATCGTAGTTATGTTTCTTTATGACTTTCCAAAGGGATGAAAAAGGCATATACACAAAGGAAAACTACCAAAACACTCAACCATTGGGGGCGGAGAAGGACTATCTACATCTGAACTAACTAAAACAATTGCTAGAGGGACAAATTTGGAAGAGTTAAAAGAAAAACAACCTTGAGGGAAAATGTTAACTCTTATTAAGAGACAAAATTTGTTGGCCTATGAAGTAAAGAGGAAACAAGCAAAAGACATAATATCTTATGTAGGAAAATGTGAGGACCCAACTATAGTTTCTTTAACTACTACTACACTCATTCAAATAAATTCCACTAATTTTCATAACAAGGGAAATTTCAGGTTTATAAAACATCATAAGCATGAACATAAATTAATTTAATCTACAACATGTATAACTTGTAGCAATTTATCTACAACATTTATAACTTGTAATAATTTACATAACTAAAATAAAGGACTGATAATACATGTTCTGATAGATTAGTTGATATATTCCTGAGTTCCATGCTCCTCTCGACTACCCAACTAGATTTTCCTCCCAGCCAACTAGGAAGTAATTCCTAGCCTAGCGAACCTCCACAGGTTCCCTAGCCCAAGTCCAACTAGATGTAGTGTTTCCAAGTTTAACAAACACTCTCCATATCCAAGTTTGATATCCCTCCTCTTTCTCCACATCCCTCCTCCAAATCTAAATCCTCCAAAACTAAATGAAAGCCAAAACCAAGACCAAGGATCCCGCCTCTCCTCTCATCATCCTTCCCCTTTTATGTCTCTTCCTCCCATCCACCTCAACCAGCTATCATTAATGCCCTGACTACCTCCTCATCCTTTCATTTAATATCCTTGAATTTTCTTACCATATATTGTTCAAGTAGATTTGAGATGACATTTTGGGGATAAATTATGAATATCTAATTTGGAAATTAATTGGAGAAGACCATATCTTCTCCCAAGTAGATTTGGAGAAGACACCGTGGGATATGGATATTAAATTTGGAATAAATGGAAGAAGACGATATCTTATCCAAATTTAAACTTGAGAAGACAAGTTGGGAATTTAATAATAACAATAATAAAATTTATATCAGTAAATAAAATTACAGTTTCACAAATGTAGGTATGCACCAATATTTCTTGATAATTATAAGTCAATATTTTCAGGTGATTTAAACACTAGTAAAATTTGCATGATAAGATTAAGTAGAGAATTACATAAAATCCTCCTTATAAAAACTTCATCCCAATGTTCGAGTGAAAAAGATACAAGGAGTTCGAAAGCAATTTGACAATAAGTTATAATAAAATAGAGAGAGTTATTGTAGTAAAATTTAATAAGTGAGGAAATAATAACACCTCCCACCAAGAGTATCCAAATAATCTATATCATCCTATCCTTCCTAACATACTTTTGTTCCCACCCAATCCATCCTTTGTTGTTATATACTATGGCATCAGCTATACCAATCTAGCCACTCATAAAACCAATATGGCAGAAGCGTTGACTATATCAACCTAACTTCCCTAGCAGGCAATTGGCAATCATCATCACACATCTAGGGTAGCATGTCCATCATTGACCTCCTGCAATTCCAGGTTTGGAGGTTACATGGTGGGAAATACCTCCACCCCTCCTTACACTAGGCTCAACAACAACTAATCATCATCACACGTCTAGGGGAGTGTGTCCATCACTATCCTTCCACGATTCTATGTTTGGAGGTTACATGGTGGGAAATACCTCCACCCCTCCTTACACTAGGGTCAACACCCTAATATGGACCACACTACGGCAGTGGTTCGATACTTTTCATCGAATAATCTAGTCAAGTAGTCTTGTCACCTATCATTTACATGTTGCCCATGTCATAGGAGTGCATAGAAAGTAGATACCAAATGTAATAGAGGAATGTACATCATACCACTCCTCATTAGATGTCTCGACCTTCCCCAATGGAAGATTAGATCTTGGTTATCATATAGTTCTTCCAATCTGTAAGTTATTTCTCATCCATGCATATATATAACAACAAAATAGATATAGATATGTGATCTTAAACATCATATTATTAAGTCTAGTATCCACATGTCAATTTTGTAGTTCATACTGGAAATAAATATTACATTAGATAAATAATAGTTTCACTAAGTCATTCATTAGATAAATCATATCCACTTAATCCATGCATGATACAACAATAACTCTGATAAGTCAGGCACTAGATAAATCATAACCAAGTAAGTCATACATTAGGTCATACATTAGGTCATACATCAAACATTTCAATCATCAATACCTAATCCATCTAATGATTTATATAAGTAGTTTCACTTGTCCAAATAAATGCATCAATATTACATATCATTCATAAATAAATAACATGGAACACCAAATAGAGTCTTACCATAGATAGCTATCTAATTCAAAATGGACATCATTCCCTCCAGTCGAGTTTGTGGGATTCATCAGAAACATAATGTTATAGGGCAAATGCATAAAAACATCATGAGATTTATGCAAGTGGGATGGTAGTACGAGACAATAGGACTCTGATCCAATTTTCACCTTGATTCTAAATGGTCCTATAAATCAAGGTGGTAACTTCATACCTTTATCAAACTGAATAGTGTTAGAAATAATTAAAAAATAAAAATAAAAACTTGGTCCCCTACTTTAAAACTTTGATCGGTATTATGTTCATCATCGTAACTCTTTTTCCTATCTTTTGCTTCCTTTAAACTTCATTGAATCTATCTTAACTATTCCTCGATTTTTGAAACAATCCTATCGTGATTATTACTGTGTCTTCAATCTTTCGTCGACTCAATGGTGTCCTGCATGGCCTCCCATATAGAGCTTGATAAGAAGGCATCCTAATTGAATTGTGGTATTTATTATTATAGGAAAAATCTACCAATGATAAGTACCTTTCTCAACGAGTCTAATTATCCATGGCATACATTATAGGAATATATTCTATAACCCGATTTACTCCTTTAGTCTTTCCATCTATTTATAGACGATATTCAGTGCTAAGGTTTAACTAAGACCCCAACACTAACTGCAAACTTGTCCAAAATGTATATGTAAAGTGAGAGTCCCTATAAAATTATTTTTGTGGGTAACCCATGTAGCTAGATAACTTCACCTATAAATACTCGAGCCAAGATGGGAGCAGTCTCTTAGACAAGGTAGTTGGCCACCTAGAGATACCAAATACATGGCCAAAATAGAATATGTTAAGGTTGTTTCTCCAAGAAGAGAGCAACTCATCCTTCAAGAGTAATCCATGAAAAAAAAGGTATTTGCAAATAATGGTCATGACAACCTTTACAAGTGGAGTGACTTCAAAGAGTATGCCAAGGTAATGAGAGTCTTGTAGACAAACAACGTAAATCCTACAAATGGAAATAGTATAAATCTTTTAGGGAATTATCTCCCAAGATCAACCAAATTGACTATAAATAGAAATCGCATAGAAACATGTGCCACAATTGTCCATAAATCTATTGTAACCTCCTCAAAGAAGTCAGGTGCCCTCATTCAATGTGCCAAAGTGATTAAATGCACATGTATAAACACCTCTCCTCCAAGGGATATGATAAATAGTTCACCCTAAGCCATTGTGTAATGAGGTTAGGACACTCTCCAATATAGTAATAAAGAAACTTCCAAAACCAAGACAAACTATATGATACAATGTGAAAATAAAATACCAAGTGACCAAAACCATGGGTGTCAATGTAAAAGACCACCTAAGCAAGGTCTGAATGCCTCCAAATGCATGAGAAGATGCCAAATAAGGGGAGTGATTTCCTCTATCAATAAAACAACTACTCACAACATGCCACATCATAGAAAAACTATAAATATCCATTGGCATTCTTCTAACAAACCACAACCACTTTTCCATGTCATGAATACATCCAACAGAAGGGACATCAGATATGAAACAAAGTGTGGGTGTACTACTTCAACATTCACCAAAAAAAATCATGAAACAATAATCCAAGTGAAACACTATCAACACATGCAAACATGCCCAAGAACTAATCCACTATGTCAAAGAGCAATAATTAACCAACAATACTTAAGGAAACCCTTAGTTGATGGATATCCCTCATCATGAATGTGCTAAAGTTAAATAAAATGTTTGAGCAATGTTATGGAAGGCCCTCAATCACAATTCAAATGCCATATGTGCTAGACGCAAGCCTCCAAACAAGAAATGATGATGCCAACCAATGACATAATGTGCATTACCTAACATGGGATATAAGTAATAAATAATAGTAACAAACCCCCATGGTTATTTGATTTCAAGGACAATGATACTAGGTAAGTGCACCTAAGAACAACTTTCCTTAAGACACCTCGGCACTCACTAGAGGTGATCAACAATGTCATGTGGGAAGTGTCAAGGAGAATGTAAGCACAAAACATGACTTCCCTCAATAAAAAGAATTAAGCTCCATCAAATAATCCTACAATTGCAAGCTTAGTACAAAGAATATGTTAATTGATAGTCACGTATATAAGTGAATTTCATAACACGATATGCAAAAAAAAGATCAATACTCTATGTGCAACATGCTTGGTTAGGGTTTACAAACACCATCTAGCATTCAACCTTGAAAAAAGGAATAACTCTTTATTCAATATTGTGAAAAAAATGATATGGATTAGGATAATAAAGAAAATAACGTAATAACATGATCCCAAAAGGCTAGGGAGATGAATGACATTCACAAAGCTTTATATGCTTTTATATATAAATCCTTCATCAAGTGTGACTTATGGAATTCATGAAGTGTTTTTTTTTTTGAAGAAAAAAAAAAGAGAACATTTTCTTTCTTTTCTGATGTTGATAAATAATGTCTAGAGAATCCCAAACACTCTCACTACAATTGAAACATTGAGTTTCACAGCCAAGTTATAGGAATAAATGACATCATGTTGTATCTAGAAGGTTGCTCTACTACAAAATAGGGTCTTGCTTCAGAAAACTAAAGGGAATTTGACTAGTGTGTACAATGGTGAGTCCACCTTATGTCAAGAAGCTTCTAGTTTTAAAATTTCTTTATTTCGAATTTTCAAAGACAAAATTTACAAAATTGTATGTAAGACCTCAACTAGGCAGTTCACTAGAACTCCTCCTAAGAATCAATTACATATTAGAAGAATGTAAGGCTTTAACTTATTTATGTGATAGTTGTCGATGCTTTAAATTTATAAGAAATTTGTTTTTCCTGCTCCTCCATTACATTCATCAACTAACCTCATTGTAACTTCCCTAATAGAGGATGTTAGTCCAACCCTCGTAGATCATATGGTTTTTTGTAAATATTTGGAAGCTTTAGATGCCATTTTCAGAGCCTCTTGTCGGAGTTCTTGAATTCTTCCACCAACCTCTACTACTTTCTGTTCCAAGCTAGTTATGAGCAACTTTGTGGCATGTATTAACTTCTCTATCACTCTTTAAATATTCTCCTTCATATCATTAGACACTACAAGAAGGCTCTTTACATTTTCTTCTCCCACGAGAACTTCACTCATTGTTGATGACCCTGATTGCTTTTGGTCCTCTTCACGATTATGCATTTTTGACCCTACAGTATTAACATCGTCAAGCTCCTTATCAACAAGAACTTGAATGCCTTCTTTTTCCCATTTATCCCTAGCTTCTTGTAGCATTCTAGCATGCACCCTGGCCTAAGCAAAAATGAAACAAGACCACAAACTTTTCGGAAAAGAGAACTCCAATAATTCTCAATCATTGCTTTGCGTGAGGGAATTAACCCAAGATCACCACCCAGATAGAGATTAAGAGAGAACACACATTTAAGCTGTTGGCGACTCTATTTTGAAATTGAGAGATGTGCCAAGGGTTAATGGCAACCTAGAAATTTATAGAGCTATTGGAGATGTATGATTTTAAAAGTATGGGGTGATTTCTGAACCAGAGGTCACTGATTGGCAATGTTTATCAAGCAATGATAGTTATCTTGTTGTTGCATCAGATGCAATCTTTGAGAAGATGAATACGTAAGATATATGTAATCCACTTCTAGAGGCAGAATGAAAAAATAATCATTAAACGAAAAGCATTTACCAACCAATGTGCATGTGTTAGCTTTGGCTATGGTTAATGTTGCTTTTGATAGAGAAAGCATGGAAAATTTGGTAGTATTTGTACTAGATTTTGATTCCACTACTCATTCTGCTCTGTCCTACTCCTAGAGGGATCATCTCTACAAAGAAATTTCAAATTTTGACATTGACAAAGAAGAAAAAATGGATGATTTAAGTGCAGATGTTACTAGTTATTGCCAGATAACCAAGAAGAACAAGCATAAGGTTTTAATAATATGTCTGGAATGTCGATCTAAGGAAGGAAAACCTTTTTCAACCATTATCATCTTATAGAGATTCTTGATGACTATAATGACTATGTTTTCTTGACACCTCAAAGGGATATAATCAAATCCTATGATGGGTTCCATGATTTCCTTGAAGGGGTTGTGCTTGTGCATAGTACTTTCTGAAAATAAGCTTTGACCATGGATCATTTGGAGAATTTTGGGTAGCCCCCAATGGAAATAGATTCAACTTCTTGATGCATGGAATACAAGGATGGGATAGAACATACACCTCAATCAATAACATGAGCGGAAAATTTCATAATGATCAGGGAAACTCAAAAATTTCCTCTTTGAGTGATAATAATGTTGGTTTCAACAATGATGACACCTTCATTCTAAAGTGCAAAATGGTACATTGAGCTATGCAATTGTGCTATTTGTGGCATGCAGTTTTTTCTTCTTCTTTTTTTGTGTGTAGTTCATGTATCTGAGTTCATAATTATTGAAGTCACTTTCTAAGAATATGAGACAATTTCTTTAGAGTTTATACACAAAACACGTTATCTAGAGTTGTTTCAAGAATCTATTATATAATATACTATGGTTTTTTTTCATGGCTCAACAAATAGAGAGGGTGATAGAGATATAGACATCCACATGATCAAATAATCCATGGGAATGAATTTATGTCGGGGCCTGTTGGAGCTTAAATGTAACCATTCAAATATTTAATTGGTAATTTTGGATTGTCCTGACGCAAATTTAACTGAAATTGGAACATTGAAATACAAGAGTATTAGCTCACAAAATATGGAAAAGGAGAATGCTTCATCGTATAGAATGGATAATTCTGCAGTGAAAGCAAGAAATACACAATCATGCAATTATCCAGTTGATTGTAGCAACTCTTATGAAGGGTATGCTACTCAAGGCCTCTCAAATGGTAATTTTCTTCCAATCACAGTCAAGAGATATGTGCATGAGGTTAGTGAGACCTTATTGAAGAACATTAGCAGGGTTTGCAAAGGGAGCATGTCGACTTAGCTAAATCCATAGTTTTCAGAGAAACTCAAGGAGAACATCCATAGGGCTTCAGACATGTCTTCTAATAATTTAGACAGAGGTTCACCAAATTATGTAAACACCTCAGGTGCTGAATATATTGATTTTATAAATAATGGTGGACAACCCCCTTTTTTTTCTCCAATGAAGGTCCACCAAAAATAAAAATCTTTCATAAGGGTTTTACTTTAAGCAGCTTGAATAACATACAAGAACCAATCCTATTAGAGAAGGATACTATGTCATTAAGCTTTGAGTTGAGGCAGACATGCGCTTCATGGTCCACTGAAACCTTCCTTAGTTCCCCAAGTTTCTAATGCAACCATGGAGAGACATAAACCATTATTTCTTGAGTGTATGGTGCAGAGAGTTTATGATCCAAGAGTTTTGGAGGGAACCCAACAAAGTTGTTAATGCAATCTTCCTTCTTTTTCTCGCAACAAGGAGAAATGGAAAGAAAGGTAGTTTGAGAATCATCTATATGGAGTTGGAAGGTCAAATGTGATGGAATCTAGATGCATTAACCATTTAAAGGAGGATTCTATGAGATGACTAGTTATGTCTATGTTTCTTCAATCTTGTGGGCATTATGTTGGTGTTGTAAGGGAGTTACCATTACAGTTTATGAATATTGTTATGGGGAATCCTGAACAACTTTTAAACAAGATGACGCACTTCAATGTTGATTCTCATGTGATGAAGCATGATGCACTAGGGGCCTTGATAAGCCATTTTGTAGGGCTCCCAAATAAGGGTTACATTCAAAGCATGGACTATGGATCTAATCCAAGCCAACCAAAATTTGGTTCGACAGTGGGGCCTAGTGCAGCTTGTGACATGTATGAAAGATCGTCTTATTTAGTCCATGCAAAACATAGGTTTGACAATAGGCTGCTACATGAAGTCATTCCTGCTTAGTGCCCTCCCTTGGAAGTAGCCACGCATAACAAGCAATCTCAAATGAATGAAACACAAAAAGCTATTGTGTCACCTATTGAGACAGAATAAAAAATGGCCCTAGTCTGATTGTGTTATCTTCTAGCTTTGGAAATAGTGATCATTTTGATTCCTTTTGGAAAAGAGCCATATATTATGCTCTTTCAAAGAACAGTGGAACTTTATCATTATCAGCATCAACACACCTGAATATACCTAGAGTAGCTAGTGCAACGAGTCTATCCAAGGTTACAGATAGTGTTGAAATTAAACTGCATGTTGAGGCACACCAAGTCCAGCATATGTTTGAGAAACAATTAAGAAGTATGCTTGATTTCAGAGGTGGTATCCAATCTTGAAAATCAAGTGAAACAACACTGGGCATTTCTTACCAAGAATCAAAGTCTATGATGAGCTGAGAACAAGGTCAGCTTGCAGGGCTATTTAGTAACATCACCATTCCAGTACAAAGGAGTTGCATTCATGAAGAATTAAGAAACCAATCCAACTCCAGTCAAGGAATGAGCCACATAGATAAACACACTGTAGGTAATTCCTGTGGAAATGTTGTTGGAATCAATCAAGTTCCTAATGATAAAGATATAATGGATGCTCCAGAAAACTCAAATTTTCGTAGTGGTCCAAGCAAGTTTTCGATTGCAGATAATGTCGATGCTTCTCATCAAGTAAATGTAAATGAAAATTCCGTCGAGGAGGTTGTAGAATTTTCTAAGAACATGAAGAAAGAGAAAATAACTAATGCAAATATGAAAAGAAATTCCTCTGAATTCAGTTGCAATGTGACTTCAAATAATGGGGATGAAGAGTACCCAGAAGAAAAAGTGTAGGAGAGTACCCAAGAGAATTCAAAGGGAATAGGCAGCTTTAAGAAATTATCTAGTTGAAGAATATGTAACCATGGCCATGTGCAGTGGTGCAAGGATTGATCCACGCTGCAGCAGTGACATTGTAAGCTAAAAATATGCCATGGACTTGTAACAATTTTTACAATTTTTGCATTATTTTTCTAGAGAGTTTGGAGAAAATCTGCCCGAGGATAAAAATAGGGATGGTTTTAGGTTTCGGAAGGGGAAGTCAGACCCCGGATGCTTTCGAGGAGTGTTTTGAGCTAAAAAATAGGGGTTTGAACTGCCATTTAAGTCACATTTGCATATTTGTGACTAGAAAGTGAGGGTTTGGATAATATTTGAGCCTGTGCAGTGTAGGCTTTGGATGTAATTGCATAGATTGGGTTAGCATGAGGTATGTCTGACTGTAATAACTCCCTGGCCAATGATGAGCTTTTGTAGGACACCTTGTATGGAAACAACAAACAACCTATACCCGATTCGGTCGAGTTGATGCTCACAGTATCAACATCCTTTAAATCTAATGATAAGAGTAAGAGGAAAATCTTGAGGCGACAGAGTTTGGAGGTAGATAAGTTCTTGAATTTGTTGCACAGCTCTGTTGCTGTCAAAGTCGAGCTCAATCACCTCAAAAATGAAGTAAGAGATAAGGATATAGACTTAAGTGAAGCTCAAGCCAAAATTAAGGCCTTGAAGTTGTCAAAGCAATTGAAAGAGAAGGCAGTGGAAGAGCTCACAGAGGAACTTAGGATATTGGACGAAAAACTAAAGGCTAACAAGATCCTTCTTGAAAATAGGAACCTTGATATAAAGAAAATAACTGATGAGAATAATGCTTTATTTCATGCACAATTTGTAGTAGAAGCTACTCTTCGAAGGCTACATGATGCTCAAAAAGATGATGGCATGCCACCAATTGAAGCTATTCTTGCACTAGTGGAGGCAAAAATTAAACTTGCCCCACAAGAGATTATGAAATTGCAAGAAGACAATAGGGCTTTGGAATGACTTACCAAGTCAAAAGAAGCAGCTTTGCTTGATGTAGAGAGGATAGTGCAAATCTCTTTAGCAAAAGCTTCAATGGTTCATTACGTGTGAGGCTCCAAATTTTGAATTTGAAATTGCAATTTTTTCCTTTAGTAGGTAGGCTTCAAGGTCGAAATTTTGAACGTAGGCTCTAATACCATGTGTGAAGACCCGACTATAGGTCCTTTAACTACTACTACACTCATTCAAATAAATTTCACTAGTTTTCATAACAAGGAAAAATTTAGGTTTAACAAACATCATAAGCATAAACATAAATTAATTTAATCTACAACATGTATAACTTGTAACAATTTATTTGCAACATGTATAACTTGTAATAATTTACATAACTAAAATAAATGACTGATAATACTTGTTCCAATAGGTTAATTAAGATGACCCTGAGCTCCATGCTCCTCTTTACTACCTGACTGGATTTGTCTCCCAACCAAATAGGAAGTAATTCCTAGCCTTATGAACTATTTCTGCATATTATTGTTTAATTATTGGATTTACTGATTAGACAATCAATATCATTTTTGTGAATTTCTTCCTGAGTGTTGCTGATGGATTATTTCAGTTAAGAGGTCCCAATAGGATGTTTTTTGGTATCCATAATGTGAGTTAGTTGAACTACTTCATTAACTTGATATTCATTATAAACAAGACATTTAAATCTCAATACTTGAATTATCTTGCTCTTGGTTGGGTTAGATATATATCTGCCTAATTGAGACAACATTAAAATCGTTTATTTTGCTTGCATCTTAGAATAAGGTTGCATTTAGATTAATTTCTACATTATTTTAAGTCCTCTTCTCAAAGAGGCAAAATTTTAGTTATGGCTTGGCTGAACCCAAATCTTCTTAAGGGTCATTCTCTTGCCTAATCAGCAAGAAGAAATGATCTGATATCCCTGTCTATTGGTAGTTAAAAAAATTATCATAAACCAATAGCTATAGGGAAAAGGTAAATAGACCTAGTTAAACAAGTCGGAGCCAGCACTCCAAATGGAAAACGAGTTGCTTTAAGGTTTGGACCGAGTGGTTATCCCCCAATGTTGAGGCAGACATTTTTGGCCCTCAACGGATCAGATTTGTTTGGTACCTGGATAGTGGAGCCTCGTTCCACATGTCTGGTGACAAGAATCTTTTCAGTACCTTGGAGGAGAAGGATCTCCAGATGCGAATCGAGATGGGCGATGATGGAAAGCACCGTGTTTCAGGTGAAGGTACAGTTGTGATTCAGAGGGAGCATGGAGCTCCTCTCACCCTAACTAATGTAAAGTATGTATCGGCTCTGAAGAAGAATCTTGTATCTGTTGCTATGCTGGAAGATAAAGGCTATGATGTAGTCTTTAGTAAAGGAAAGGTATTCCTAAGGCATATCGACACTGGATAGACCAAGAGAATTGGGATTCGAGTAAAGAATCTCTACAAGCTGGAGGTAGACGACTGTGCTACATTGAGTTCCAAAGCTGAGTTAGTGCAAAGCCAAGATATTGGCAAGCTATGGCATAGGAGATTAGGCCACTTGCACCATGGGGCCTTGAAGATCATGCAACAAATTTCTACCAGACTACGCAAAGGAAAATTGGAGTAGATGGATACATGCAAAGGTTGTACCTTAGGTAAGTATGCAAAATCTTCCTTTCAGGATCAAGACAGTAGAGTTGGAGAAATCCTGGAGCGAGTTCACACAAATGTTTGTGGACGATTCTCTACAGCCTCGACCACTAAACAAAGATACTATGTTATTTATATTGATGATTTTTCTTGTAGATGTTGGATATACTTTATGTAAAAGAAGGATTAGACCTTCTTGAGGTTTTGTGAGTTCAAATCATTGGTAGAGAAAGAATATGGAAAGAAAAGAAGGGCCTTGCGTAGTGAAAATGGTGGAGAGTATGTCTCCCAACAGTTTAAGTACTTCTATGCAACAGAAGGAATTAAACGGGAGTTGATGGCACCCCATAACACACAGTAGAATGGGTGGCCAAAAGGAAGCATAGATCAATTATGGGAGCAGCTCGAGTGATGTTGCATGAGCAAAGCCTACCACTTCATTTGTGAGTTGAGGCATGAAATACAATAGTATACTTGCAGAATAGAAGCTTGCACCATATACTGGGGATGAAGATACTAATGGAGGCCTTTTCCAGGAAGCAAACAAATGTGAGTCACTTCAGGATCTTTAGATCATCGGTTTATTTACATGTGACGAAAGATGCCCGGAAGAAGCTAGATACAACAGCTGAGTTGGAGATACTTGTGGGGTACAATGATACACCCCACAACTATCGGATGTTTCTACCTACCAGTTAGAGGACAGTGGTGTGCAGGGATCTAAAATTCGATGAGTAGACAGCCATGCGAGTGTCCCTTAAGAGGGAGCTCAAGTTTCATGCAAAGGAGGAACTTTTGGTTCCAAAGGAGGAGGAGCCTCAAACTGATGTGGAGTAGCCACATGCAGAGGATCTGGGAGTGGAGACATCCACTCATGCAGAGCCTTCCAGAGACAGGCGGAAAAGCTCAAAGGAAGCTGATAGATTGATACTAGATGTGAGAGAGAATGTGGGGCAGCCATCCTCTCAGCACAAATAGAGGAGATCACTCGAGCAATACACTGGTTACATGGCCCTAGTTGGGGAGTGTGTAGCGACCGAACCTTCTTCTTTCGAGGAAGTAGTGCAGCAACGAGTCTGGGTTGATGCTATGGTAGAGGAGTACAACTCTATCATTCGGAATAGTGTGTGGGATGTTGTCGCAAGACCGAAGGACAAGTTAGTGGTGAGTTCCCGATGGCTTTACAAGGTAAAGTAAGCAGCTGATGGCAGTGTTGAGAAACATAAGGCAAGGTTTTTTTCTTGTGGTTTCTCACAAGTCAAGTGGATCGACTATGATGAGACTTTTGCTCCTGTAGCAAGGTACTCATCTATCAGATCAATGTTGGCACTATCAACTCAGATGGGTTGGAAGATCCATCAGATGGATGTGAAGATTGTGTTCCTCAATGGGAAGATTGAGGAAGAAGTCTACATGGAGCAGCGAGAAGGATTTGAGACCTTCGATCGTGAGTCACATGTGTACCGACTCAAGTGAGCATTGTATGGGCTAAAACAAGCACCTCATGCTTGGTACACTAGGATTGACAATTATTTCACTAGGTTGGGCTTCACAAAGAGTGAAGAAGATGCAAACCTTTACCACATCATGGTAGAAGGTAAGCCATTGATCATTGTACTTTATGTTGATGATCTGATTTTGACAGGTGATGATTAGTTTATCAAGTATTGCAAGTAGGACCTTGCAAGAGAGTTTGAGATGAAAAATATGGGTCTCATGCACTACTTTCTGGGCATGGAAGTGTGGCTGAAGGATGGGGAAGTGTTTGTGTCTCAAGGAAAGTATGCCAATGAGATACTCAGGTGATTCCACATGGAGAAGTGCAACCCCATGTAGACTCCTCTAGTTGATAACTGGATGAAGGAGGATGCTACTTCAGGATGAGGTAGTAGCTGTTACTATTTATTGGCATCTTGTGGGTTCATTGATGTATCTAGTGAATGCACAACTAGATTTGTGCTTTGTGATGAACCAGCTGAGTCAAGCTATGGTTCAACCTACCATGCTATTTTGGAAGGTAATGAAGCATGTGATGATATACCTCAAAGGCACATCTCAGTATGAATTGTGGTACAGACAGATAGAGGGAGTGAAGCTTTAGGGCTTCACAGATGTTGATTCGGCAGGGAGTCCATCAAACCGGAAGAGAACTTCTGGAGGAATCTTCAACCTTGGTTCAGCTGCAGTTTGTTGGTACAACAGGAAACAGAGGTCAGTTGCACTTAGCTCAGCAGAGGCTGAATACATGGCTGCTAATTAGGCAGCATGTGAGGCCATTTGGATGTGGAAGATTCTAGTGGGATTGTTTGGTCAAAGGATGGATCCAATAGTTATCTATTACAATAATCAGAGTTGTATCAAACTCTTTGAGAATCCAGTATTTCATGACAGGTCCAAGCACATTGATATCTAGTACCATCATCTTCGAGATTGTTTCGTGAAGAGGATCATGTTGTTGCTATATGTTTCGACTGACGAGCAAGATGCAGATATTTTGACTAAGGCATTGTCAAAATGCAAATTCAAGTTCCACAGAGACAGGATTGGGGTGACTGATAATTCCTTTCTTGTTGAGAGGGAGTCTTCAAAATAGCAACAAGAAATGCTAAATATAGAAGTGCTAAAAATAGCATTGCTATAAATAGCATTTTGAGATACATTCCAATTTTAATTAGTCCTTGAACTAAAATTGATAATTAAAATTTGAATTTTAGCTCAGAAGTTGTTTGTAAAATAATTAATTAATTCATCTTGAGTTAATTAGTAGGAGAAAATCAAACATGAAGCCTATGTGAAGACATGCAATAGTTTCTCCTTTGATTGAGGAATTTATCCCTTAGTTAAGGAGATGAGGATGAGTTGTACCTTGAGTTGTAATTAGTTAGCTTAGTTAACTGAGTTAACTCTAGTTAGATTGGTTCCAACAGTTTGTGGAACTGATTGTGAGTTCAGTTAGTTAATGCATGCATGCATGTAACTACTGCACTTTAGATAACTAAATATTCTCTCATAAATAACTCATGCATGTCAATTCAGTCAGAGACCCTGTTGAGATCAAATGATGGGATAGTGTACTATCAGTTGCAGGAATATTCCATTGAGGATATCTCTTACATGAAAAAGGAATTCATTCCTTGAGGATTTCACAGTTATTTCTAAGTTTAGTGAGTTGTATGAGGCCAGACTTCACACAAGTGACAGCAATGGACCCTAGGAAAAACTACGCAAGGAAAATGGAGGCTTGGAGGACTAAGGGAAGGCATATGTTATGTCTATTCAATCTGTGAGCTGAATTGAGGGATTGTACTGAGACCTGGATAGCTTGTGAGCTAAAGATTTGTGTAATTCGGAGATATTTCCACTTGTATGATAATACAGAGATTGAGGTTTTTAGCTGAGGTTTTCCCCAGAGTATTCTTCTATGTTCATGTGTGATTGCTTTCTCTTCATCTATTATATGTTTCTATTTGATCTTGCTCATAATAGATTGATCTTCTGCAAGTTTGTTTGCAGAAGTAGATCAAGTATTTTGCTTTAGTATATTGCATTATCAAGTGATCTACAGTGAGAATTTCTACAGCTCTATGGGTAGTATGTTTTGGTTTTTCAGTGGTTTTGTTGGTTGTAGGTCTCATTGAACACCGAGGTCAGTGTTCCCCCAAGGGGGAGGTTTTTGTAATAGACCTAGTTAAAATTCCATGTAATAAGTTAATAAAGGAAAAATATAAGGCCAAGGTCATGGGACATGTATTCCAAGTTGAATGTTGGGCAAATATCATAGTGGGTGTTTATTTCAGCTATTATGGCTAAAGGAAATTAGCAAAGGTGGTGGAAAAGGCTTTGAAAACGAAAGGTGGAATTAGCTGTCATTTTATTTACGAAAATAAAGGAAATTAGGAGAAAAGCGAAGTAAAAGGTCATGGGTTTCCTATGAGGAGGAAATTGAAAGAAAATAATGGAAAATGAATAAAATACAGGCCTCATTAATAAAAAGGATTTTGGGAATCAATTGGTAGCTTAGTTAGTTTAGTTTTGTAGCTCTCTCTATTATCTCTCTCACACTCTTAGACACTTAGAGCATTCTTGGAGCACTCTATCATTGGATCAAGGAAAGAAAAAGTAGGACAAAGAAGGAAAAGGGAAGCAAAGATCAAGTAAGGAAGAGTAGGATCAAGTAGCTACAATGGGATTACTTGCAGGTATCGATTTACATGTGTGATTTCCTTGCTCTATTTGTAATGCATGGTACATGCTGTGATTATTTGGTTCTTTTGCTGTCATTGGCATGGGTTTTTCCAAGTGTGACAATGATTTTCAACCTTGTCATGCCATTTCCAGATAGCCATGGTGTGATGGGTTCTCTTTTATTTGGTTAAGCTAGATTGTAGGATGGTTTCGAAACTAAGTGAGGTGGTCTCTGAAGAAGAAAACAAGGTCAAGGTATCCTTGGATCGGAGAAGGTGGGATTGTGGTAAAGTTGTATTTTGTGTACCTAGTGGGCCTAGGAATCCTCGAACGGTGAATGAATGGGATATATAGTAAATCCTAGAGGTGTGTGCCCTCATTCAGGCCTTGGAATCCTCGATCAGTGAATGGAGGGATATATAGTAAATCCTGGAGGGTGGAGTCTTGATTAGGCCTAGGAATCCTTAACTAGTGAATTGTGGGATATATGGTAAAGCCTAGGGACTAGGAGGTAGACAAATTCCTCATGGTGTAGGTGGACAAATTCGGTGGCATCCATGTCTGTTTAGGGCCTAATGGTTAGGTTGGCACTGCAGTAAAGCTTGAGGAAACTTGGATTGGTTTTGTTTTGAGTCCCACATTGATGCTTGGAATATGGCATAGGGGTGGTTGGATGAAAGAAATATTTGGTTTAGCCAATCTATGGTCAGGTGTTTCATGGAAGTCTCGGACCTGGTTTGCTTATGCCTTCATTAATAAGATATATTTCTCCTTGGTATTTCACATGTAAATGTACTAGCTCATATGTGATTGTTATGATTTTTATATCCTTGTTATTTACGTTTGTTATATGCTGTTTATGAGTATGTTTTATGATAGACTTGATGTATGGTTCTCACTATGATTTGATTAACAAATGAATGTACAATGAATATATTACCTAATAGATTATATGTAGTTATTATTATATGACATCAATTCTTCTTTACAAATCTCAGATAAGTATGAGACCCCTATGCTCAGTTCAGTTGTTATGACGTGTACATTGCATATTTGTGACATGTTTGATGAAAATTATTTCATGGCTAGTAGGGGTCAGATCAAGTACTTATACAAATGATTTCATTAGTAGCATTATTCCATTTTTATTTATAAATTCTGAAAGTTTCATGAAGTTCTAGGTAGTGACCTAAGTCCTAGACCCAAAAAAAGTGGCACAAAATCCTATGTCATTAGCTCAAAAATAGTTGAAAAAGTCCACACTCATTGGCATGCCTTGCTGTGGGACCAATTGGAAGGCCTCAGTCACATCCATGGCTTGTCATGGAAGCAACTAAGCATCCATATCAATGAAATGTCAATTTGTCTCAGGGGTTGGTCACCTATAAAGGTTGGTTGTCTCTTGAAGGTTCTGTAGCATGTGTGGAAGGTCAAAATGGTTTTATTTTTTTGGTTCCACTTCCTTAACTATACATGGGGAGTTGAATCACTTCATAGTAGCCTCTCATTAAATTTTTACCCCAATGGACTGATTAACTTGGGTAAATGTAGTAGGATGGTGTTACAATGGCCATATCCATTACAAATTTTTTCCATCCTTGAGTCAAATGGTTGCAACTATGCCCTAATTGAAGGAATAACATGAAGGAGTTTGTAAAGAGGGTTCTCTTGGAAAAAATGTGAAGAATCCATTCCCTAGAAGTGACTCAAGATCCAAGAAAATCTTGGACCTAATCCACTATGATGTTTGTGGACCCATGTCAGAAAAATTACTTGGTGATCATTAATACAATGTAACATTTATTGATGATCATTCTAAAAAGACTTGGATATATTTCTTAAAGTCTAAAGATGAAGTATTTGAAAGGTTTCAAGAGTTTAAAGTAGAATTTGAGAATATGACGAAAAAGAAGATCAAGACCTTAAGATCAGATAATGAAGGTGAATATACATCTAAAGAACTTGTGGCATTTTGGAAAGGAGTTGAGATCAAGCAGGATCCCTAATGGCCTAAAAATTAAATTCCCCAAATCTCATTGAAACTAGGACCAAGTCAAATGTCTTTCCACAAGGAATCCAACATTGCAAACTATGCCTCATTCTGAGTTTGTATGCTAAAGTTATGCCAATTAAATGTTGTGGTCAAACTTGGCAAAAAAGTACTAATTATTTATGTTCTAGATAAAAGTGGACCAGTTCCAAAATTGGTAGTGTATCCAATTTTAACAAATAGGGGCTAAAATTAGTGGAGCCCCTGTTAAAAATAGTGGCAATGCTTCAGATAGAAAAACTGCCAAATTTGGCAACTCCCACTAAATTTGGTGGATGTTTGTTAGCCAAATAGCATGGGGCCATGTGGCCTGATCAAATGGTGTCATGTTCATCCATCTAATGGTTAGTTGGACTTAGACAACGCACAAATTGGCGAAAGTTATAACATTATTTTTAGTTTAGCAGTTTATCAATGGTTTGAACCAAAGTTTAAACAATTAAAGAGTTGGACAATTCATATGTATCATTTGTTATTTAAGATGGATCGACGAGGGGGAAAAATTATGACCCATATTAAATCTAATGCCAATTATAAACTATGCCAACCAGCAAAACTTTGAAAATTATTATGGCGCATCAGTGTAGAAGCTCATCTTTCCATATAGCGAAACAATGGAGGAGGTTGGTGGGGCTAACGACTGACGAAACTCAATGAAACCCTGACATGAGGGAACCAGGAGTAGATGAAACCCTATGGCATGTGGATTGAGGAGAATATTCTTGGAATATTCCTAGAATATTCTCATATAAAATATGTTGTGGAATCTTTAAGATTCTCTAGGTGGTCCAGAAGTTGATGGTGTTAGAATATACCTAATTTTATACTCATTTTCCTCATAACTTTACCAAAATTCACTAGTGCAATCCTTTTTGGATATGAGCATCCCATTTTCAGGTCACTCCGAATATTGGAGCTATATTAATGTATTTTTCCATGTACTCATTTTTATTTTTTATAAGATACATGAAGAGGCCTCCCCACTATTGAAGTAGGTCCCAAAGGCATAATCCATATTGCACAAACTCTGTTATCAAATATTTGTTGCATTCTCTTTATAGTATCCTTGATGTTGCTTCCCTTTTAGGTGTTTCCATATATATTTTTTACATGAACTTTCGTGCAATTATGAAAACATCATAGAAGTAAAGATCCTGGATCATGTTGGTATTACAGTGGTCTTCTTGTTGATGTGAATTACAAATGTGGAAGATAACTAGGGCCAAACTCAAAAAGGGTGAAGGAAAAATTATATCTTTTGACTCAGAGATTGGGCATACAACAAAACGAACAAAAATGGAAGATCGTGATGCTCATACGAAGAATGAGCAAGATTTCCATAAAGCATTCTACAATATGGAATGTAAGGTACAACCATTTTTTTTTCATATTATAAGAAGAAACTGATAAAGAAAGAAAATAAAAAGAAAGAAAACTAAACTAGGCGAAGAAATACCAAAGCTCCCTTATAGGAGGTCTTTCATTGGGATCTCCAACACCTATTTAGTCATTTAACAAAATTAAATCTAAAGATTAAAGGACATTGTGATATGTGTAAGAAATATTAAAGCTCCCTTATAGGAGACTGCTCATTAATATTTCTAATCATTTTAATCAACAAAACCTAATTCTGATTGATTGCATGAAATACTAAAGCTCTCTTACAAGAGACTATTCATTTATATCTCAAGCATATAAATCAAAAACTTAAACTAATGAAATCAAACATTAAATAAAAAATTAGATTCATTGAAGGAAACATTAATACTTTCTTACGAAAGGTCATTCGTTAATATTTCAAACATATGAACCTAATAATTTTATCTAATGAAATTCACAAACAAACATAAAATAAAAGCCTACCAAAATAAAAGTGTACTCGCTACGCAATGGGGATCCTTCCAAGGATTCACAAGCACACCAAAAGAGAATTCAAATGTAGAGGACCAAAGAAGCTCTATTTATTCATCACCAATTTCAAATTGTAATTACAACCATTACAATGATTCTCCAAATCTAACTTCTCATTACCAACCTATAAGATACTAAGATTACAAATGAAGGACTAGGTTCTAAAATTCTAAAAATTAAGATTACAAATAAAGGAGATAACACTCCCATCTATACAACAAGATGAGATAACAAACTCATAATGATGATCTGTTATTCCCTACTTTGATCCACATATTTCTTAACCAATGGTGACACATAACCCTATCCTTCATGATTTCCTCCATGAGGTCCATGATCTCCTCAAATTCGAATTTGAAGATAGAGCACCTCATAAGGATGCCTTGGAAGTTTCCTTTGTACTTACACATGTCAAATTTCTCATTCCAATTGTTAGGTATAAATATAAAGAGATTATTTTCTAAAGTTTAACCACAAATTCACTAAAAAATACTAAGAATTAATAGTGTTTTGGAAAACACAAGGGTAACCGATATAATGATGAAACTGAAGCTAATGTGATGACATGGTGGTGGAATAGAGGTGAGAAAATGTATGAATGGAGAGAAAGTGGATGTTGAATGGAGTGAAATTGGATGCAGTTTAAGGATAATTCTTAGGCCCAACATACCCCCAAACTAACGTTATTTCATGTCCTCATGCAACCTATTACATTACTTTTGATACTTGAGCTTTGGCTTAAACTTTGCATGATATCATTTACTTAACTTTTGCAAAGTGTTTTTGATGAATTGCAACTTGGTTGGTTCTTGTGTTTCAGCCATGATCTGTTTGTTACATTCAATTTTAATGTATGATCTTTGCATATTGATAATGTGATTTTTATTGCAAAGTATTTTTGTTGGAATGGGTCATGGTCAGTTCTTGCGTAACAACCATGATTGTTTTGGCATCCAATTAACTTTTAAATACTTTTTACAAAGCCATTTTTATGCTCATGATGATGTAATAGTGAATATATTTTGAAAGTATGTGGGTTTTAGAATGTGATATATGAATATGGAAAAATATGAAGTTGACAAAGTATGAATGTAAATGTATCCCCCCCACAAACTGATGGCTTTAGAAATTTTGTGAAATGAGGAAAGGAAGTTTTTTTTCCAAAAATTATCATTCTAGTTTTTCAAGGAATTAAATGGTTAAGAGTTAGAAAATATCATATCTTAACTTACCCTTTCAAAAATGGATGAGAGATGTGCATGTGTGGAGGCAAAATTCTAATCATAGTATTCTTTACTTGGTTATGAAAATGGTGGATGAAGTTGAAAAAGTGAATCTTTTATTGTTGTTGCATCTGCTGCTAAATCTACTGCTGGATCTTCTGTTAAATGTTCAGAATCTGTTGCTGAATGCGGCTGGAAATGTATAAGGCTTGGAAGGTATACGAAATTTAGAATTTACACTTCCCCCCAAACCTTATTTATTGACTTGTCCTCAAGTCATTTACATCAAAAAATGAAAAATAATGAAAGTAAATCTGCTTCCATGGGTCTTCAAGTCTTCAACCCTCATTGGCACAATTCTTGTCATGTGAATAAATTTTTCAGTATCCAACATAACAAGAAATTCTTAACTTAGTGGCCATTAATGGATGCCACTAGTCAACACGAGAGCTCCCATGTTTGGTGTGGATGAGAGTCAAGATGCCCCTAACACATCTTTCTATCTATGAATGAATTTGTTGTTGTGCAATACTTAGAAGATCTGACAAATGAGGGATGTTGATGTATTCCCTTGTTTATTGGCATGATAGATTGCTCTTAAGGCATGCAAGCTTCAAGGTTTTTTGAGAATAATATTTAGACTCAAGGACTATGGACTCACTAGTGTATGGAAGCAGGTATTTATTTGCAAGGGTAGTGAAACAGAAACTGACAACGATTATGTAACGTGGAACAAAAATCATGTAAATGAGCTTCATTGCTTTTGTTGGTAGGTTAGGATTGATGAAAATGTAATGAAGTGTATGTGGATAATGAGAAATAGTTAATGACTCTTACTAGGAAAAAATGAATTTTGGCATACAAAATCTCAAATTTAACGAATCTGCTCGTTAATTTTGGAATTTTTGCTAAAATAGCTGAGTTTGACTATTGTTGCACCATCCTTGGACATTTAGGAACAACCCCTAGATTTTTGAATTTTCTAACCTATCATGCAACATGTCAAACCATTAAGATATTACAGGAAGTTGCAAGAACTTTTAATTTTCTCGAAATTTTGTTTTATGTTCATGGAATTGTTGTTTAGAATTTCTCATGAAATTAGTCTTTTGAAGACCAATCGTCGGCACAATTTAGTCTCCTTAATGATCAGTTGATCACCCAAAATCTGCAAAAAAGCTTGGCATTAAGAACTTAAGTGTGTTCACGAAGAAATGCCCATTCCCTTCCTGATTCTTACGCAAAAATTGTATGCCAAAATGAAACAGATTAAGGAAAATCAAAAGTGTAATTTTTGTGCAATTCATGATGTTGATAACAATCCATTTTTAATAAATACCCATGAAAAATAAATTACTTCATGTTTGTGTCAGATAGCTCATGGAATGTGCATAGAAAAAAGTTTGGCATGATAGATTTGTTGTGTCCTGCATATTAATACGTTACATAAAAGCATACAACATGCCAAGAGCTCTTGATGTCGAAACAATATCTACTAAGGCACAATCTTCACATCCACAAAGAATGATTAGGATAACTAAAATGTTAATGAAATGGATATTTTATTATTAACTTAGCATTCCCATATTTATTTTCAATGCCATAATTATCATTCCCATTATTTAATATTTTTTTTTTTCGAAATTGAATGGTAATTTAAAGCAATACCTAAATACTGGTAAAAATGCACATTTTCTATATACCATATCATCATCATATAAAATTATAAGCATGATGAATCCTACCATATTAATATCTTAAATATATATAATAACAAAACTAAAAATTTTGGATGAACGATGGAGGTGTCGCACTGCAATAGGGCTAGGGTTCCTGAACACCTCTATCTTAGTGTAGCCTTATGTTTCTCAAGGCAAGGACTGAATGGAGACTTTGTTTTTTTTTTCTTTCGCACAGGCCCATCCTACGATTCTCTATGCATCTAATATGTGAGGGGAATCCAATAATCCTTTTTGCTAAAATTTGTCACTCGTGGCTCCTTTTGAGAATACATAGAATAATCTGCGCATTACAAAGTAGGGTGATTCTTGGCTCTATGATATGGCCCAGTATGTTGGAGGGCATTTCTAGAATGGTACCATATTCAAAGAAAACTAGTGGAGTTATGCTCATAATTAAATCACAATTCAATCCAGCAACTTGAGTATCACCTACACAAGATTAAATGCTAGATTACCATATAGATAATTAAAACAATAAAAGGCTTCAAAAACTCACAAGTAAATTCAAATATTCCACACATTTTGCCCTTTTTTTGCATGTGTCATCAAACTTTGAGGAAAAAAACCAACATCTCCATTCGATTCCCCCACAAGTCCTCACAATTACATAACAATCTAGCCAATTCTGTCTATTTAATTAGATCATCACCACTCCTTCACACATTGTGGAGTGGGGCTTTTGAATAAGAAGTTGAAGGCGCAATCGAAGATTAGGATTCACCAATGGAGAGCCTTGTTATGAAAAGGAAAAGCAGGAGGCCTATCATATAACCAGAGCATGGGAAGGGTAGCAACAAATCTCTATTGAGTAAACCTATCAAACAATAGACTCCCAAGAGTAGACGCATCAACAAATGTAAATTAAAGCTGCATTGATTTGATAAAACACTCCATTCAATCTTAGATTGATTGATTCTGTAGATTGACTGATTATGTAGAGTAGATTGTGGCTCCATTCATTTTTTTTAAGATGAATATATTGACTACAAATATTTGTAGATCGAATATATATTCTGTTGAAATGGTAGAAAATATACATGCATTCATAAAATAATTAATAGCTTCACAAAATTTGCATCAAATTGCTCAAATCATGCCCAAAATCTGCGTGAAAAATCACTCAGATTGCATAACGCATCTACACCAGTTTGATTGAGATAATTTGGGAGTATGTCTCCACTTGACTCCACACATGCATGCAAATCTACAGTTCAGTTCCTACACATTACAATTGGTAGCCTATACATAGATATATGCTCAACAGTTTCACTCCAACGTTTACTCAAGCATGAATTAAAGGGTCCTAAAGAACCATGATTTCCTCCCAAACCGTTAGGAATCCAAGGAAATGATTTTTGGGTTATGTAACTCATTCCATTCTAAAAGAAACCCATGTCTTCATTTTTCAAGATTTGTTTTGATTTTCTCACAAAACATGTTTCAAAATGACATGTCTAGAAATTGAGGCTTCGTGTGATAGCCAAGAATGCAAATGTTTATCATGTTCATGTTTACCCAAGTGGTCGAGATGTGCAATTTTATTCAGGAATTTAGAAATTATGCAGCAGAAATTGTAAGACATCTACGTATGTAATGGATATAGCGTCATGATCAAAGCTCATGTACGGAAGTGGAAATGCCCAATATGTATGAATATTTCCCATTCCTTTGCCCATTTCTCGTTGTCAAAGGATCTTTGCCAACGATCTCTGAAACAAATCAATCAAGCAATTTTCCATGCATAGAATTTGCAGATTCTTGAGCAAAAGCTTCTTCTTCAACATAATCTGCCTTTTGAAGAATAATCTTCTACAGTGAGTCCAAGGTCAAGCCCATCTCTGATAAATTACTAATGGTGGCATTCCATCTCTCTGATGCACCATTTCCCATACCTACTTCTACTGTGTTTTGATTTTTCTTCTTGGCCAAACTTCTTCCTTCCTACACAAATTCTGATTAAAAAAATAAAATGCAGAGAATAATTTTGAAGATGAGTCGTGCAAATGGTTATAGATTTTGAATTCTGAGTCAGTCAATAAGGAGATCAATGAAATTACGAGATCGAGGGTAGAGTGATTAATTTTCCATATAATCCTGTAAAACCTCCCCTGTCATGAAATAATCGTTTTCAAAAGGATTAAGAGCAAGTCTTGAAAATGTTTGTCCGTAGTTAAGATCACGCTGAATAGATTTTTATTACAAATTTCTTCCTTAAAAAGATCACAAATATCTTCCCTAAAGTCTGACATTGAATTGTTTATATGCAAATTTGTTTTATGTGAAGAAATGGTCCCAGTACATATGTGGAGAAGTTTTATGTAGACTAGTTTATCAAATCACTAAACTACAGATTTAATTTTTAAATTTGAAATCAAAAATAAAGAATTAAAAAAAAAATGATTTTGATTTCTTGTAATGCTTGTAGTTTTAATGATTTGTGCAAATTCCTAGCAAGATATTTTTATTTAATTTTGAAACTAAATCAAGAGATTTTTTGATCTTCCTAATCACTCAAAGCGCAAGAATAGAGCATACTAAAATATTGATTTATTTTTTTATTTTTGCAGGTTATCATGGATGAAGTTGCTCACATGAATTTATTCATGAGAAATGATGATGTTGTTTTTTTTTCAAAGAAACAAAAGACTAAAAACTCTAGTGAGATCTCGTTTTTTTCTAATCTATTCTACCTTTAACTTGAAATATCGTTTTATTTCCTAGGTAAAAGAATGCTTCCAGTGGAGCCATCTACAGACTAAGAATTTGAAAATGCTCACATCAAGATTTAAAATTTTTACCTGATTATTTGCAAGGATGTGAGTAACCTATTTTATTCTTGGATTTGGTACAAGGTTCTTTTGAAACCAATATTTGATATTGTTCTTGCTCTCCAAGAAGTACCTGTTTCACATCTTCAAATTCCTCATCCGTAGATGAATTAGTAAGAAATGGGAGGTTTGATAAATAAAAAAAACTGAATTTAAAATCAAACTAAGTATGAAAAATCAAAAAGCTCGAACTTGAACTCCTTTATGAAGATCTTCCTATCACCAGGTTTCACAAGTTATTCCATAAAAAGAAATTGCAATAAAGATAACTTCCTAATTCTATCCCTAAATCATCATCCCCGGCAACGGTGCCAAAATGTTTGGTCTAAAATACAGATGCAAATTAGAGTTTCATTTACTATCAATCTAGGTAAGTAACCTTAGAGGATCATCCAATATATATGGACTTAGAGATAGACTAAACTAAACTAGGTGAAGAAATGCCAAAGCTCCCTTACAGAAGGTCTTTCATTGGGATCTCCAACACCTATTTAGTCATTTAACAAAATGAAATCTAAAGACTAAAAGACATTGTGATAAGTGTAATAAATATCAAAGCTCCCTTACAGGAGACTACTCATTAATATTTCTAATCATCTTAATCAACAAAACCTAATTCTAATTGATTGCATGCAATATTAAAGCTCTCTTACAAGAGACTATTCATTTATATCTCAAGCATATAAATCAGAAACTTAAACTAATGAAATCAAACATTAAATAACTAATCAGATTCATTGAAGGAAACATTAATACTTTCTTATGAAAGTTCATTCATTAATATTTCAAACATATGAACCTAATAATTTCATCTAATGAAATTCACAAACAAACATAAAATAAAATCCTACCAAAATAAAAGTGTACTTGCCACGCAATGGGGATCCTTCTAAGGATTCATAAGCACACCAAAAGAGAATTCAAATGTAGAGGACCAAAGAAGCTCCGTTTTATTCATCATCAATTGCAAATTTTAATTACAACCATTACAATGATTCTCCAAATCTAACTTCTCATTACCAACCTATAAGATACTAAGATTACAAATGAAGGACTAGGTTCTAAAATTCTAAAAATTAAGATTACAAATGAAGGAGATAACACTCCTATTTATACAACAAGATGAGATAACAAACTCATAATGATGATCCACTATTCCCTACTTTGATCCACATATTTCTCAACCAATGGTGACACATAACCCTATGCTTCATGATCTCCTCCATGAGGTCCATGATCTCCTCAAATTCGAGTTTGAAGATAAAGTGCCACATAAGGATGCCTTGGAAGCTTCCTTTGTACCTACACATGTCAAATTTCTCATTCCAATTGTTAGGTATAAATATATGGGGATTAGTTTCTAAAGTTTAACCACAAATTCACTTAAAAATACTAAGAATTAATAATGTTTTGGAAAACACAATGGTAACCCATATAACGATGAAAGTGAAGCTAATGTGATGACATGGTGGTGGAATAGAGGTGAGAAATTGTATGAATGGAGAGAAAGTGGAAGTTGAATGGAGTGAAAGTGGATGTAGTTTAAGGATAATTCTTAGGCCCAACACTAATGCAAAAAATCTAAACAATTGGATTGGACATATTGAAGTATATTTCTAAATACAAGATGTTGAGGAGGATGAGGCAGAGATCCAGTTGGCATCTCTTCGACTGGAAGGCACAACTCTTGTAATGTGGGATACCAACCTTTAGAAATGTAAAAAACATAATGGTAAACTCCTTTATTAATGGTATGAGTTTTTTTTTGCATTAAGAGGACAATTTTATCTATTGGGTTACTCAAAAAAAGCCATGATGGAATGGAAAAATATGAGTCAAGGAAAAAGTCAAAATCTTTAAAGTTTTACAGAGTAATTTAGGAAGCAAGCATTTGCATTGGTTATTCATTTAGATTCATGTAATACTTTTATGAAATATATTATTTCTTTACATAATTATATTTGACATTCATTGTTGTTGTTTGATCCCTCTACTCTCGATGAAGCTAGTGTGAAATTTATTCACCTTGAAAGTTGGGGAAAGAATGAACAAGATGACTATGTAAAGAAGACAATGATAATAAAGAAAAAGGAATAAAATACCTCTTGCACTCATTGCAAGAAAGAAGGGCATGACGAGGAGCATTGTTCGAAACAACATCCAGAATTAAAGCCTAGGAAGTATGGTAGAAAATAGAAGCAGAAAATTGTTACTATTGTGTAACATGATCTGGGTTCTAATTTAGGTGATGAGATGAATATCACAATTGTTGGAATTCCAGGTGTTGGAGAAATTATGGGAAAAATATCAAAGAATGGATGGATCCAAGAACTTGAGGAAATTAGCCAGAGTATTCAAGCAAGGAATGTTGAACTGAGAAGACTACTACAAGAAGTAGAAGAGGAGAATCAAGGATTGGAACTTTAGTTACAAGACACGGAAGATACCTTGGAAATATTGAAGTACAATGAAGGCTTAGAGAAGTCATCATCACCTACTTCATAATAAAAAACTGAGGTAAACGGTGTCAGTGATTCTTTAGTTTCATTTTCTCATTATGATGATGATTTTGGTGCATCTAAAAGTCACAATATAGGAATTGGTTCAAAGCTAATGAAGAAGATTGGATATGAAGGAAAGCGCCTATTATTTAATGGCCAGGGCATCGTGAATCCCATCCAAGTGGTGGAACTAACTCGATATGCAGGACTAGGTTATCTCAAAGAGGAAACTAAAAGACACTCAAAATCCATGGAGATAGGAGAACCTTCAAGCGACAATTCTAAGTCAATGCAAGATGTTAAGAGAACATCAAAACCTTATGATGGTATTAATCATTTAAAAGGAATAACTAATCTAAATTTACCTCACCAAAGATAGCCATTCCAACATGGAAATTTTTAGGGGCTAATATTTGCAAGTGGACTATTTTTTCATGATTTTTCCAAAAATAATATTCGCCAATTTCCATTTTTTCTAAATGTTATTCACTAAAATTTTACAGTATGATTTATTTACATTAAAAATTGCCAACATTTTATAGAGGCTATATATAAGATCATTAGAAATTTGAGTATTTTTACAAATGTATCACTAAAATTTTTATAGTTTTCATATTGAGGACTATTGAGATTTGCCAAAGATTCTAAATTTTAAGATAAGTTTCTATCCTTAAAATTTTCCCTACATTCAAGAAAGGATATGTTGCCCAAGAAGGAGATAGAAAAGAAGGTCAAGAAAGTCCTAAAGAAGGGAAACCATTGCAGCCATTGCAACAAGGGTGGACATTAGAAAGCCAAATGTGTGAAGCTCCATCTAGAGATATGCCCAAAGGACCGAGAGAATATGAAAGTGCCTATGTAGGAACTAGCAAATGAAGCAGTTTGACAAGGATGCCAGCTACAAGAAGGAAGCACATTAGCCTGGTTAGGTAGGAGATGGGTAGGCCTTTTAAGTAGTTGCATATGGTGACCATTGTAGATCGCAACTTAATTTTTATGGGAAAAAAATTGTAAAAGTAATGAAATATATAACATACTTGAGAATGGAACATAGTGATATGTTGACCTTTAGTTGGATAGCAATGGATATGGGTTTTGTTGTAAAACTTAACAATGAGTGTTTTATAAACTCTTGGCAAATAAGGTCTTGCTTGGAATCTTGCAAGTTGTAAGACATGCCTTGGAAACTACAACTTTGCATATGGATGCAAGTGTCAACTTCATCATTCTAGTTATGAAGTACAAATGTGAAGGAAGGGAAAGTTTGGTCTGCTAGAGACAATTATTATGCAGATCGACAAAATGAGGAGTACATTAGGTTTTGGATCTTGTTTATGCTTTTGGAGGACCAAAATATTCTTTCTAGGGAGGAATAATCGAGGAGTATCCATAATGGCCTAAAAATGAAAGTACTCAATTCTTAGTAAAACTAGGACCAATTCGAAGATCTCATTACAAGTAATCCAATGACATAAATGGTGCCTCAATCAGAGTTCATATGCAAAATTTATGCCTAGCCAAAGTTGTGGTCAAAATTGGGAAAAGAAAAATGACAAATTAGTTATGTTCCAGGTAAATTTGGACTAGTGCCAAAATTAGCAGTCCATTAAAATTTGGCAACTAGGAGATAAAATTGGAGGAGCTCCAATTAAAAGTAGCAAGAGTGTTACAGTTGGTGGAACTGCCAAATCTAGTAGCATCCCACTAAATTTGGTGGATGTTTGTTGGCCCAATAGCATGGGGCCACGTGACCTAATCAAATGGTTCCAAATGGCACTTGCTAGTGGCTAGTTAGACCCAACCAACCCATAAATTGTAGGAGGTTATAACATGATTCTTAGTTCAACAGTTTGAACCAAAGTTTAAACAATATAATAGTCAACCAATTCATATGTATTGCTTGTTATATAAAATAGGACGGTAGGGGGAAAGAACCTGCAACCCCTACCAAACCCAACGCCAATTATAAACTATACCAATTGATATTCTAGCCAGTGGGACTTTGAAAATTATGCCAGCAAGGTGGTGTATAATCCTACCTTTCCCATTCAACCAAAAACAGAGGAGGTTGGTGGGGCCGATGGGCAATAAAACTCAACACAGTTCAAAACCCTGATGTGAGGGAACCAGGAGCAGGCAGAACCCTATGGAACATGGATCGAGGAGAATATTCTTAAGGAATACTCCTTGGAATATTCACATACAAAATATGTTATAGAAACTTGAATATTCTCTAGGGGTCTAGAGTTGATAGTGGCAGAATATAGCTAAGTTTATACCCATTTTATTCATATCTTCGCCATGATTTCACAAATGCAATCTATTTTTGGATTTGAGTTGCCCATTTTCAGGTCACTCCTAGGATTGGAGGTATAATGATTTATTTTTCCATGTACCCATTTTTATTTTTGTTGAGATGAATAGAGGCATCCTCACTATTGAAGTAGGGTCTGGAGATGTAGTCTAGATTAGACAAAATTCGTTAACTAATATTTGTTTCATTGTCTTTATGGTCTCCTTGATGTTGCTTATCTTTTAAGTGTTTGCATATATGGTTTTTACATGTTATTTCATGCCATTTTTAAAACAACATACAAGTAAAGATCCTAGATCAAGATGGGATTAAGAGGGAGCTAACAATCCCTTATAATCCTCAGCAAAATGGTGTAGCTAAAAGGAAAAATAAATCTATTTAAGAATGTGTAAGATCCATGCTACATGACCAATACCTTCCCAAATTCTTATTGGGAGAAGCCTCCATGGTAGTAGTTTACATTCAAAATAGAAGTCCTCAGAAAAGTATTGATAACATGACCCTAAAAGAAGTATTTTCAAGAATGAAGCCTAACATCTATCACCTCAAAAAATTTGGATATCCTATCTACATTCATATTTCCAAGGACAATATGAAGAAATTGGACCCTGCATATGGAAGGAATCTTCATTGGTTATAGCACCTCATCCAAAGAATATAAAATCTACATCAAGGAACAGTGTCATATTGAAGTATGTAGAGATGTCACATTCGATGAAATTGTTTCATATAATAATTCTTAGGATATCCCCATTGACTCCTACGAAGAAGAAATACTTATGTTTCCCCATGAAGAGAGTCCAAGGCATGACAATTCTCAAGAACCTACAATTGATCATCATGAAGAACCAAAAGGACCAAGAAGACCTGTAGAACTTGTCAACATTCCATAAAATATAAAAATACCAAATTGGCTAAGAATAAATCTACAAGAAGCTAAAGGACATGCAACAACAAAAGGAATAGTGAAAGAAATATCCCAAAATATATCATGGTTATGCAACATATATGACCAAACTCATTGAAGTAGAACCTACATCTTATGAAAAGGAAGTTGAACATCAAGTATGGAAGAATGCAATGTTAGAAGAATACTAATCAGTAATGAAAAATGATGTTTGGGAAATCATCCCTACACCAAAGGATAAATCGGTTTTGACTTCCAAATGGGTGTACAAAATCAACCATGCAACTGATGGGAGTATTCAAAAATACAAGGCAATATTTTTGGCTAGAGAATTCTCTCAATAAGAAGGAAATGATTATGATGAAAAAAAATATCCTACAGCCAAGTACACAACAATTAGATCTCTCGTATCTATTAAAACTTCTATGGGATGAAATATGCATCGAATGAACATAAAGACAACTTTTCTAAACGCACAATTAGTGAAGAAGTTTACATTGAGAAACCTCCAGGATTTGAAGTGCATGGAAATGAAACTCATGTTTGCAGGTTAAAGAAGGCTTGGTATGGCTTAAAACAAGCCCCTAGAGCATGCTATGACCGAATGAATTCTTATCTAATAAGATTTGGTTTCATTAAAAGTGTTGCAGATTCAAACCTTTACATTAAGGTAATAAATAATGAGCATGTGATCATATTAGTATATATATGGATGATTTTTTGATCACAGGTGTGAAGCATCATATTCATCAATGTAAGAAGGAGCTAGAAATTGAATTTGACATGAAAGATCTTGGACGAATGCACTATTATCTGGGACTCAAAGTTTGGTAGAAACCTAGTGAAATTTATCTTGGTCAAGGAAAATATGTGATGAATATTCTAAAGAAATTTGGGATGATGGATAGTAAACCCATGACAACACCTATGATCACAAATATCAAGAAGCTGGGGATTTCAGATTCAATTTTTGTTGATCTGTCATCTTACCGAGAGTTGATTGGTTCTCTGATGTATCTTGTTAACACCTGGCTAGATATATGTTTTGCAGTAAATACTCTTAGCTAGTTTCAAATGAAGCCTAGGCATGATCATTGGATAGCATCAAAACACATCTTAAGAAATATTTGTTGGACCATATATCATTGTTTGAGAGACGTTGCAGTAAAATAGTTTTAGTTATTGGGCTACATTGATTCGAATTACGCAGGAAGTGCTAAAAATGGAAAAAGTACTACAAGTGGTTGTTTTTTTGTTAGATCTGCTATGGTTTCATGGATGAGCAGAAAACAAGACTCAGTTGCATTAAGCCTTGCTGAAGCTAAATATATGGAAACCAATGAAGTTGGTCATGAAGAAGTTTGGCTTTGTAATTTTCTTGCTGATTTGTTTGAAGGACCTTTGGATTCGACAATCATATGTTATGACAATAAAAGTTGCATAAAGCTATCAGAGAACCAGTTTTTCCATGTGAGGATGAAGCACATTAATATAAAATATCACTACATTTGAAGCATGGCATAAGGTGGAGCTATAAATATATAGTATATCTCCACTGACAAATAGGTAGAGAATGTATTGATGAAGTCCCTTCCTAAAAATAAGCATGAGTATTTGCAAGACAAGCTTGGGTTTGTGGATATATCCTCCCTGGCTAAGAAGGAGTGGGGATCTCCTCCCTAGTTGAGAGGACTGAGGGTGGACATTGTGTTCTCCATGTGTCAGGTACTATGGCCAAGACTAATAACCATAAACATAAACTTAGTGCATAAACAAAAGTAGGGGGAACGGTGGATTGGATAAACATCAGGGATGTACATGCTTGAGTCATGTATTATGGTTGACTAGGATTAACATCCTAAGTTGGATACATAGACTTGGTAAAGAATGGTGAGAAGGATGTACTTTTCCTTGGATTAGGAAATGGTCTTGTGAATTCATACCTTGGGAACACTTGGGTGGGGTATGTTCCTTGAGAGGCGGTGGTGTCCAAATTTATGCCTCCTAGCATTATGCTCTTATCTAGGGGAGAGATAAAGTGTACTTGTCAAGGCCTTGGTTTTTTGACAATGTTGGTAATCATGATGTAAATGATCATTTATGCTTATCAATCTAGATCCTTTATTATATGAATATTTCAACTTGAGAATATCATGTTGTGTCATTATGAATACCTCCCGAATTAAGAGGGATTGTTGAAATTGTAACTAGTGTCAGTCTTCATAATGTAATGTAACTTCATAATTAATATATTTATCATACTCATTATTATTATTATTTTACTTTTAGTCAAAGCATGTTCTTCATACTTGTAGAGTCAAAAGAGTAAAAAAGAATTTACTATGAGTAAAAAATAAATGTATTTGAGTCAAGTCCCATTTGAATTTTATGTAAGAAAATATTTGGAATTTTAGTTTTGAGTCAAAAGTCAACACAAAGACCAAGTCAGCCCTCGTTGGAAAAGTTGGCCTATTTGGTACCTATCTCACCCTACTGGATAGCTATATACACCAGTCAAATCAACCTATTACAAGGTAATTAATTCATCGTCAAAACATCATTATTTATGCACCTAATCAAGAAAAAAAGGTAGTTGAAGTCAAAGAAGAGTGAGAAGATTATTTTTCTACTCTAGTTATACTCACACGTGCAATTTTTTTATGGTTTTATAAGGTCACTATAGGACCGAAATTTGACCTCTATTGCACGGATGAAATTTTTTGTGATTTGACCAACATTTATTTTCGTTGACTTCTCTCCCCACTTATCTTCCTCTTGGTTGTAGAAGGTCTTAGCAAGCTAAGAAAACATGCAATTTCTAGCGGAAAAATGAAAGGTACAACAACCAGACCCACTATTTCCATCTCACATCTTTTGTTTGTGGATGTCATTGAATTTTTTTGTGAAGGGGAGATCCAATAAGTGGAATAGTTGAAGGATCTATTATCGACATTTTGTAAAGCCACTAGGATGAAAATAAGGAAAAGTCATCTCTCTTCACCTAGGGGATAATGGAATAGGAAAAAATAAACATTCCACAAATCTCTTGGATCTTTAGGAAGAGAATTTAGGCTTAACTTTTAACAATGTAAACTTTGAAATGGGAACTGATACTGTTACCCGTTTCATAGAGATAGCAAAAGATGTGACCCGATTTTGAAAGGGGGATGCAGAACACACATATTTTTTTTAGAGCATAGTTTTTGGCACTTTAAATTTTTCTATGTACATTACATTTTAGTATCTTTAGTTATTTTGCATGTTGATTTAAAAAAGTGGTGATTCTTGCATCAAGGCCCTTTTTTTAAAAGACCTATTTTTTCACTTTAAATTTTCTAATGTATGAAATGTAAATAATTATTTTTTAAATTTAACAAATTTTGACACCTTAAATTTTTAATGTATTAAGTGTGGATATTATTTTAAATGTACCATTTTTTTACACTTTATATTTTTTATGTCAAATTTAAAAAAAAATAAAAAAACAAACAAATATAAAAATATATAATAAAAAAAAATGACAAAAAAACATAAAATGTAATATATCTATCTATATATATATATATATATATATATAATATATATATATATATATATAACCATAAAAAAAGTTGGAAAAAAAACACTAAAAAAACTATAAAATTAAGTAACTAAAAATAGAAAAATTTTAAAAAAGCATTAACAAAAAAACTACAAAAAAAAAAAAATTAAAAAACAAACTAGAATAAAAAAATAAAAGCCAATAAAAATCTAAAAACTAATAATAATAATAATAAAAAGAAAAAAAAAACTTAGATTAAAACTTAAAAATATATATATGCACGCAGCTCCGCCACCCAGGGCCACACCCCTACAGGTGGTCGGGTTGTGGCTATCCGATTCTGAGAATTGGATAGCCACCCCCATGGGCAGTTAGGCGGTGGCTATACATTTCTCGGAATCAGATAACCACCGCCCGACTGCCCGATTAAAATCTTTTACACCATTTTTTCAAAATGTTGAAAATTTACCAAAAAAAAAAAGTCTTATTCTGACATCAACATTTTTCGTTTTGAGGGTGTTTTTTGCACATAAAAATTCTGTTTTACTTGCATCTTTTAAATGTTGAAAATTAACCGTAAAAAGGAAGTCCATCATTCCATTATTAGCACTTTTCATTTTCATGTTGTTTTTTGCACAATTTTTGCACAAAATATTTGTCCTCACTGCTATTTTTAAAACATGTTCAAAATTTACCCTTAAAAAAAAAACCATCATTCTAATATACACACTTTTCATTTTTAGCAATGTTTTTCATGTTATTTTGGGGTTTTTTGGGCAGAGTTCTCGTTTTGAGTTTATAGTTCCCGTTTCAAAGTTTACATTATTTTTTAAATACTTGGGATTCACTCTAAAAGAAAATGGTTACCAAGAAAGTGAATATTTTTTGCTCTTAAATATTTTGCGAAAGAAGATAAATAGATGGTGCAATAGGTGGCTTTCTAGAGCTATAAATTTTGTAAAGCCACTAGGATTAAAATAAGGAAAAGTCATCTCTCTTCACCTAGGGGATAATAGGAAAAAATAAACATTCCACAAATCTCCTGGATCTTTAGGAAGAGAATTTAGGCTTAACTTTTAAATACTTGGGATTCACTCTAAAAGAAAATGGTTACCAAGAAAGTGAATAATTTTGGCTCCTAAATAATTTGCAAAAGAAGATAAATAGATGGTACAATAGGTGGCTTTCTAGAGCTAGCAATTTAGTTATAGTAAAGGAAGTATTAGAAGTCATGCCCATGTACTACATCACTTTATCCTCAATCCCTAAGGGAATCCTAGGAAAAATCAAGAACCAAATTCCTCTAGTTAGTGTCAAATGATAAAAGATCTCTAGTGCTAGCAATGTGGAGGAGGCTAGCAGCTCCCAAATTCCTTGGGTTTTGGGGACCGAAAAACATCTTTACTTTCTCAAAAGCACACTATAAAAGAATGTTTTGGGGTTGATAGAAGGAATTATCCATTGGACACAATTTCATTAGGAAAAGTATTAGTAATATTCCTTATTGGACTTAATAAGAAAAAATTACAAGAAAGTACATACTAGATCGATCATATGGAAAGATATATTAAAATCTTTTTCTCTCATAGATAGCTAGATGATTTGGTGAATTAGAAATGGGGCATAAATTCTTCTAGAAAAGGATCCTTGGATATGAAAAGATAATAACCACTCACTTCTTCATCCTATGATTCAAGTCTAGATAGATGATGTTTTTACTTCCTCAATCAAATCTAGAGAAGGGATTATGTCATTGGACACTCCCAAAAGATGACTTGTAAAAATGTTAGAATTGGATTTGGTTATGAACCTTTGTTGAAACACTCTACAAACTCTCTCTAAAAGGCTGTCATCTACCCATCTAACTAGGAATATCAACTGATTTTGTCCCTTAAACCCAATGGTGGATATGTTTTAAATCTAGGACACATTTACATGTCACATACAATTGGAATTGATCCTCCTCTTTGGTGGGGGGAATAGGTCTAGAAGCAAAAGTGCCAAACCAAATCTAAGTTTTTCATGTAGCTTCTACTACACAACAGAATGTCCACTTGGGACGAACTATAATATAGAAATTTCTATGGGACAAGAATATGTAGCCTCTATCAATAGGATAATAAACCAACCAACACCTCGTCCCTAAATGTTTCTTCTCTATGGTTATTTGTACTAAAATACAAAGGTTGAAAGGGATATCATGCACCTCAGGTGAGGGGCCTATAACAATAGCTCTTAAAAGTTGGATTAATAATTAGAAAAAAAAAAACATAAGAAAGCACTCTGCTTGATTTTATCTCAGGGCATTTGGATTAAATATAATCATTCCCTTTTTAGGAATAGTATTCCTCTTCCATCCATTGTGCCCTATAAAGTTTGGCCATTATGTTAACTTATCCTCAAAGTCTTCATTCTAATACTTAGAGCCCTTGCTAAGAACCTGTTATACAAAATGACACCAAGAAACTACTATACAAAATGACATACTCATAACATTTATTTCAAGGGTAAGTTGGACAATGACACAAATAACTTTTGTGAACTCATGACTCTAAAACTAGTCTTAATGCTCACTAAGGAAAATGTGATTTCCCAAATCCAAATTTATGGAGGATGCATGCTTGTGATTCAATGGATGAAAGGAGAATTTAGTTTGTGCAAATTCACATTGTAACCCTTTTTCATGCCATTTTGTCATTGAAATTGTCCTTCTCTCATATTTCTTTCTCACATATTTATGAGGACATAAACTATGAAGCAAACTAACTATTTAAGAATGAAGAGACACTGGAAAATGGGATTTGGAAAATAATTAACAAAACTAAACAATCCTTTGAATATGTTCATGTTCCTTAATTCTCAGCTTTTTTTCTTAGTTTAGAGAATTTTGATTGGTGTCTCTTCATGTAAATCTATGTAATGTCCCCATTTTCAATTTCCTCTATAGTACAATCATGATGGATTTTTGAGGTATGTGATGGCTATGCCACACGAGTAAGATTTCATCATTAGGGGTCCCAAAGGGGTTTTGAGGGATTTTATGGGATCCTAAAATGTTCGCTTGTGTGTTCAATCAACAGGGTTAGATCTACATAGTTTTCTTTTAGTTTTGTTGCATTTTGATAATTCCTATAAAATGGGGTTATTATTGAGCCTAACTTAATTAATTACGCTTACGGTGGCAGTCTAGGGGAGTATTTAATGGAACACCTTAGTCTAATAGCTCATTGGAAAGAGAACGAGAATGCTTGCAAGCTAGGATGATGAGAAGTGATTGCCAATGGCCAGAGAAAGTATGGTGGGCAATTTACCATTTTCCTCGATTAAAAGTGACTTTAATTAGCTACCTAATTAAATAAAAGAAGGAGGAAATGATTAATTGAAGGGAAAAGGCCAAAAGTGACTTAAGTAAAATAAAATAAAATTAAAATGTTACTTAAATGAAGTCAAGAGAGATTCTAGATGAAAATAATCAAAATAAAATACTTCTAGAAGATTGGAGATCTATTTATAGACTCTTTAAAATGAGGAGGAGATCATTTGGGACATCTTGGATCTGAGTATTTATCTTTGGTGATGTTTGGAGAACCTAATTCTAAGCTTGAATCAGCCTCACAATGAAAACCCTTGGGTGATTTGGTGAGAGTGGACAAAAACCAACCTCATTCCTTGGTGAATTCATTTAGAATTTACAAGAGTGTTTATTTGTTGTAGTTCTTTTTTGGGAGGTCAAATCCATTGTTGCAGTGGATATATTGTAAGGCTATATCCACTTGGAGGATCCCATCTCAACTATCCTCCATATTTGTAAATCAATCTTATATTAATATAAATAAAGTTGAGATTTCCTACATGCTTTGATTGTCCAATCTTTAGTTGCAGTTTATCTTTCCATGTTTGTTGTTAATTTTATGGTTCAATCTATGAAATTTGTTTATCAAATTTATGACAATATTTTTCTTAAGAAAAATCTTTGGAAAATGTTAAAATTAATAATCAAGATATCATAATTTAAACTAAGTTCCTATGAGAATATCAGTTGAACTTTCTTAATGTATAATGGAGTCTATATATGTTGTTGAAAAAATAATGAAAATTATATATACTCCTTCAATAGTATAAATCCCAATATAGAATTGTTTGAAAAAAAACTTTGGAAATGTAAGTGATTGAATTTTGACTAAAACTATAACTTCCAAAATTTAAAATTTGAATACTCTCAACACATCTACCATTGTAGTTTTTTTTATAAATAAAATTTCTAAGTATTTTTTTCCATGGAAAAATTATACATAACAACAATTGTTTATACATAAAATGTATTAAAAATAAAATCTCAATTAATCTACCAAATACATATATTTTTTTTTATGATTTTATTGAAGAATGGAGTCTATTTATATGGTTGAATGTCACATTGTCACAAAGATTGTGTTGATATGAAAAGAAACCATAATTAAGCATATTCAACCATGGTCCAATGCAGCATTATGACAAGGATTGCCTCAATATGAAAATCAACCATGGTTAACCATGATTATTTTAGTGTTTATAAAATTCATCTTAGGGTTTTTATATACCTTGGGTTTATAATATTAGTCCCTTGAGTTTAATATTATTCCCTCGGCTTCATAATCCTTTGGGGTTTTAGTAATAATCGCTTGGGCTTATAATTCCCTTAGGTTTATAATATCAATCCCTTGGGTTTATAATATCAATCATGGCCAACCATGGTCAATCATAGCCAGCCATGGTCAACTATGGTGAACAATGCTCGAATGTTGCATTGTGACAATGATTGTGTCAATATGAAAATCAACTATGGTCAACAATGGTCCAATGTCACATTGTGACAAATATTGTCTCGATATGAAAATAAGTCATGGTAAACCATCATCCAACGTCCCATTGTGACAAGAAATATCTCAATAAGGAAATCAGCCTTGATCAACCATGTTTATTTTAGGTTTATAATATTTACCTTAGGGTGTATATACCTTGAGTTTATAATTTTTATCCCTTGGATTTATTAATATAAAGGTTCATATTCCTAGGTATTAATATTATTGTCTCAATGTGAGAATCAACCATGGTCCAATGTCGCATTGTGACAAATATTCTCTCGATTTGAAAATCAAGCATGGTCAACCATGGTCGTATGTCATGTTACAACAAGGATTATTGGAATATGAATATCAACAATGGTCAATGATTTTTTTTTTAGTGTTTATAATATTTATTTTGGGTTTTATCTACCTTGGGTTTATAATATTAGTCCCTTGGGTTTATCTACCTTACGTTTATAATATTTGTCCCTTGGGTTTATCTACATTGGTTAACCATGGTCAACCTTGTTTTATAAAGTCAAACATTGTCATCCATGGTTAGTCATGGTCGAACGTCGTATTATCACAAAGTTTGTGTTGATATCAAAATCAACCATAGTCCAACATTACATTGTGACAAGGATTATCTCAATATGAAAATCAACCATGATCAGCCATGGCCAACCATGTTTATTTTACTATTTATAATATTTTTCTTAGGGTTTATAACATTAGTCTGTTGAGTTTAATATTACTCCCATGGGTTCATAATCCCTTGGGGTTTTAGTATTGATCCCTTGGGTTTATAATATCAATCATGGTCCACCATGGTCAATCCATTGGTTCAAATTAATTAACTATACTTATTATTAAAAATATTAATGAATTAATTTTTATTAATTAATAATGTTATTAAATTAATTAATAATAATATTAATTGATAATAGTAGTAACATTAATTAATAATAATCATCATAATTATACGCCTTCGATGCATATCAACCACATTTACTAATGTGTTTGTGCTAGTATTTAGTGTAGTCACATCATGAATGTGATCAGAGAGGTTACTGATGAAAAGGGTGAAGTAAGATTCTTACCATTATTATTTGAGTTTTGAGGCTATATCATTCAAGTACAATTCAAATTTAAACAATGGAGGTGACAAATTTCTCTACTAAGCATGGCTTTATTTTCTTGCAAGTAAAGACTAAGCACTTCTTGACAATTCATCCTAATGCTCATTCATTTGTTGAGAAGTGAAGAGAGAAAGAATATAATTGTGACTGGAATTAAGGTTTGGTCTGATATATCTCTGATGTAATAGCTAAATTGAACAATTAAAACATGTAGAATGAGTCAACAATATGGCATCCTGTTTCCTTGAAGAATTTTTTTTTAATTGACGTTCAATTATATTTCAATTATCAGTTTTTCTTATTCAGTTTCATTGTACTATAGCACAACTAAGAAGACTGAATTTTCATTTTTGATTAGTCAAGCTCACATATAAAATGTAACTCCATGCTTATTAGGCACCTATAAAGATGACTCTTATAAACTGTACTCACAAAAATTATGATCATCTAGTAAGGCCTAGAGCTACTGGACTATTCATGACTCTTATAATATGTACACACATAAAAAATGATGATCTAGTATGAGCCTAGCATAAGCCTAGCACTACTAGGCTATTCATTGCTCTTATAATCTAAAGACATAATAAATATGACCATCTAATAGAGCCTCTAGATTGTTGGCAAAGTATGATGTTTATTGGAATCATAATCCACGATTATTAATACAGAAATTGGATGCAAGTTTTGCATCACTATTAATGAATGTGGGGTACAAGATTTGTTGCAAATCATTTCATGTTGAAAAATTCCTTTTAGATGGTGATATCCCTTCAAGTTACAAATATTACAGGTCATGCCTTAGCTATTGAGGTTTAAATTTAAAATCAAAGATTGGAATCCACTACATCATTCTTTTTATTTTAAAAGACATTTTTGCATCTAGAAAGAGGTAAAATAGTAGAGTATGTCTTAGCTGCTTGAGAGTTTATAGTTAAATATTGTAATCAACTTCATATATTTTGATTAATCTATTTAAAATAAAAAGACAATTATGCATCCAAAAGGAGTTAAAGGACTACAAAATAATCCTAGTAATTCAAGTTGAAGGAGAAAATGGTTACAGAATATGCCTTGGCTACCCCAGTTCGAAGTCCAATATTGGAATCAAATTTCTCAATTATGTAATTAATAGAAGAGGCAAGTGTGCATTTGAAAAGAGGTAAAATATTATAGAGTTGAAGATTGAAACCAATATATTTTCATTTCTTTTCTTTAGCCTAATTTAAAATAAAAACAACTATCCATTTAAAAAGAGGTAACATATTGCAACAACTTCTCTTTCAAGTTTAATGTTAAAGATTGGAATACCTTTCTTCATTTAATTCTTCAACTTATTTAAAATGAGACAATTGTGCATTTAGAAAGGTTTGTGTTATATTATGACCCCAAAATGTGGTTTGGATAAGAGTATTTTTAAAGTTATAAATCCCATGAAAGGTAAATTCAAATGACATAAGCACCTCATGAAGAACAAAAACCACAAGAAACGAGAGAAAATTTAAAGATACAGACATGAGACATGACAATGGGTGTCTATTTTCAAAGTCCAAAAATTGACTAACTCTTGTATTGGCATTACCACATCTTGATTTACAGTATTGTACATAGATGCATGTGAAATTTTACATCCTAGAGCAAACCCAAAGAAAGGTTTGGTGTGAGTTACCGTCCATCTACATATTGAATTGGTTTACTTCATATGTAGAAAACTCATTTTCCCTATTGTAATGTACATGAATGCCAAACAACCATAAAATGTTAAAGCTAAGAGTAATATTTACAACTACATTAATCACCCTACTTCTTGGTGCCAGGATTAAAGTAGCAGTAGTAGTTCCCTTGATCTCTTCAACTCATCCTCTACAGGAAAAAGAAAGCATATTTTGCGAAGAGGGTAAGCCATATTCTCATAATCCAAAATCCATTTTTCCACACGGATCTTATATAACAAGCAACCACATGGAAAAACCTCTTATCTCTTCTCTTCCATGAAGTTTTTGCTAATGTTAACTCCATATATTTCAGAATCCATGGATTACCTTTGCTAGAAAAAAATATTTTCATCTTGAATGTTTCTAAGAGGTTTCCCTTGCCCCAAGTAAAAATTAATTATGTATATCCTCCCACTTGTGTTAATTTTTAATGTTAAGGAACAAGGGAATGGTTTAGCTTAAAGTTTTCTATTAATTTTGAAGAAAGTTTGTATTATTCAGTTAGTATCACATCGGGGCATTTGGTTGTAAGTGTTAAAAAAACACAAACCATTTGTGATCCCATTCCCTATTTCAGTTTTGGGTAGTAGGATTGTACGCCATGTCAACACATGACCCTTGATCAAGGATTTGTACTCATAATCTAAACCACAAACCACATGCTTGTAATTGGTAAGAGCATCCTCGAAGCCTCAAATGTTAATCTCTATATATGACTCATTTCAAAATGACATGCAAAGGTTAATGGAACTATTAATTACTAATATTTTCTTTCCTCATCAATCTGAGCTTTACGTTCAATCCAATACTAATGGGAAACACCAAGTAGAGGAAGACGATGAGTAACGCAATATGAATCATATTTTGTGAACTCCATTTTGTTCTGAATTTCGTTAGAGAAGAAATCTAAGGTTTGTTTTTCTTAGATAATTTGGAGGTCTTCCACAGATATTAAAATGGCTAAATCAATGAAGGAATGTGAGCTATGTGAATTATCTATGAGATTGTATTGCAAGTAGGAAGAAGAGAGTCTCTATTGGGACTGCGATGCCAAAGTTTAAAGTGCAGATTTTCTGGTGGTGCGAGAGTGTCGAAGCTTGTTGTGCTAGATTTTCCTATCTGTAACTACATGGCAGGCTTGCGAAGCTAGATATGATCATCTTTGCCTGTGAGAGATGCACTAACAGAAACCGTGCAAAGAGTGATGGTGATGACGATGAGCAAAATAATATTTAAAACCTAGATGGAATTTTTGTCATATTTTTAATTCCACGTGTTAATTTTATATTGAAGGCAGGACGACGAAAACAAGCCTCTGCAGTTGGTTGGATTTGTCAAGCCCAACCCTGCGAATTTAGTTTGTGCAAATTCGCATTGAAACCCTTTTCCATGCCATTTGTCATTGAAATTGTCCTTCTCTCACATTTCTTTCTCAAATATTTATAAGGACATAAACTATGAAGCAAACGAACTATTTAAGAATGGAGTGACACTAGAAAATGGGTTTTTCCAATCCCAAAGGGGACACCTTCACTTTGCCATTGGGAAGTGGAAGATTTGTAAATCAATCTTATATTAATATAAATAAAGTTGATATTTTTTACATGTTTTGATTGTACAATTTTTAGTTGCAGTTTATATTTGCTGATTTGTCGTTAATTTTATAGTTTAATCTATGAAATTTGTTTATAGAATTTACGACAATACTTTTCTTAAGAAAAATCTCTAGAAATTTGTTAAAAATAATAATCACGATATCATAATCTAGATTAAGTTCTTATGAGCATGTGAGTTGAACGTTTTCAATGGAAAATGGAGTCTATATATTTTGTTGAAAATTTTAGTGAGAACAATATATATTGCCTCAATAGTATAAATCTCAATATAGAATTGTTTGAAACATAACTTTGGTATTGTAAGTGATTGATTTTTTATTAAAACTATAATTTTGAAAAGGTAAAAGGTCAATACTCTCAACACATCTACCATTGTAGTTTTGTTTTTATAAATAAAATTTCTATGTTTTTTTCCATTCAAAAATATAAATAACAATAAATGTTTATGCATAAAATGTATTAAAACTAAAATCTCAATTAATTTACCAAATACATATATGTTTTTATGATTTTATTGAAAGGTTGAGTCTATCTATATGGATCCTACCCCCCCCCTCCCCCCGCCACCACACCCACACACATATATATATATATATATACTCTGACTAATTTTTATATTTATAGTTAATCATAGTATTTAAATACTTTAATTTTAATGATATAGAACAAATTTTATTATATAAAAAAAATTCTCTATGATAATTTACTTTTCTTTTTACACAAGAGAAAATCCCCATGGTACAAGAGTCTTCACCAAATGAAATTGTTTACTTGTATTTTCCTTAATGCTAAAGGACATAAGAGAAACTCTTCATGGTACAAGAGTTTTCACCAAATAAACTACACAGTAACACTGAGCTCCTTCAATACTCATCAAACAATATTTTATTTTATTTTTCAATATGACTTAAACCTTAGTATTTACAGAAAAATGAAAAATAATATATATATATATATATATATATGTATATATATAAAATAAGTTGAGAAATATGCACAGAAGAAAGGTAGAGATAGAAAAACACATTTGAAATAATTAATTTTTGTTTCCAAGTCTTTTTGGTTTTATTAAAAAGAGATTCAAAAGTCATAGCTCTATAGTGCTAGCATAGCTTTTGAGTTTAATTTTTGCCTGCAAGTCTTTTTGGTTTTATTAAAAAGAAATTCAAAGCCATAGCCCTATAGTGCTAGCATTAGCTTTTGTGTTTTAGTAAAATGGAGTACAACTAACCCCTTGATTTTCTGGTAAAATGAAGTCCATGCTTTTGCAAATTAAATCATAAAATTAAGAGAAAATGCATAGACTATAAGAGTCAACCGGAAATACATAAATTATATATATAGATAAATAAAGAGGAAATACATAGGCTATATAGATCCAGAGGAAATACAGAAATTATACCTAGACTATATATCGATCAAGAAGGGGAAATACATAGGATCGGATCTTAGCAGCGGGCCTTCAATGGATCAGACGAATTTCTAGCACGCCTGCTTAGTGAAGCCCAAACGATTCATCTCCCTGTCATACAATATATAAAAATTCTTCTGCTGATAATTCCCTAGAGTAGCAGCAGGTACAGAAGAGCCAGAGTCAGAACCAAAAAATGTCAAACAGTAAGTGTCTGAGCTCACCGGCAAGAAACAATTGTCCTGAGGCAGTACCATGTCTGAGCCACCATTGAAAAGGAATGCGAAGTCAGGGAATTGAATATTGACATTGGCCACACCAGACACATTGTAACACAATCCAAAGCCACTCGACATTTCAACTTGAGGAGCTCTTGGATATCCAATCTGAGAAGCAAATTCAGCTGCAATCTCGTTATAGACTTCTAGAGGAAAGATTGTGTAAGTCGTGCCCGAATCTATGATGGTTCCACCGTCCCCGTTACTGTCAAAGGTGGATACATTGGAGGGCAAGGTCAGGGATACATTGCCAACATTCACTCCTTCAAGACCAATGTAATAGAATTCGTTGTATCCTGGAAAAGCTGAAGGTGATTGGGACTTATTCAAAAACGGAGTGTAATTCAAACTCATATTCGTGGGAACTGCGCTGTCACCCAGCACTATCATGCTGCCATTGTTTTGATCGTTCAGGCAATACGCGAATTTATCGCCAATGACAGCGCTAAGCTGCGAAGGCAAAGACAGATTTCCTCTGCCAAATCCTGCCATACCAGCAAACCCGTACGAATTCACTGAGCATCCGAATCCAAAGTTAGTTATTTGTCCACTTCCCAATGGCAAAGTCAACGTGTCAGTCAGTAGATGCCCGGTCGTGCCTCCCGAGCCATAGAGGAGATTATAGTCTGGACACGTCCCCGAGCAATTGCCTGGACACGTCAGCCAGGTTGACTCATCTTCACACACATCTTTGCACTTTGGATCTGCACACTGTACAGGCAGAGCAGATGAGGAATTGCTGGGAAGAAAAACGGTGATGGACCCATTGCACGGGAAGAAAAACGGTGTACATGTATAATTCGGCGTGCAGGGTGCCCACACCACACTACTGCCAGTGTCCATGACCACCAATAAATCCTGGGGAGGAGTGCCCACTGATAATCCTATGTAATACTCAGTGAAGTTCGTGGGATAGTAGAGAGGCTCCTCCACTCTGATCCCTCCTCTCAAAGACCTTCTCCTGTGAAGGGTCATAGACATTCCATTACACAACAATATTGCAGCAGAGAATTGCAGTGAGAGGATGATCAAGAAAATCAGATTGAACTTGGAGGCCACCATGTTAACAATTCTGCCAACAAGTTAACAGTGAATAATATGAATGAAATTGAATGTGCTGATATTGGATATAAATAGGCAACATTGAATTTTAATATTAGTATTATGGCAACGTCCTGGAAGCCTCGCAATGATGATGGCATGAAGAGGAATGAGGGAGTACGATCTCCATCGCGAGTGATATTTAATAAATAATACGCCATTGCTGATTGCTGCTGTTGTCATTCCCGGGGTTGATGTCGCTTTTAAGACGTTGCAATACTTTTGGTCATATTGAATATTAATAGGTTAAACAATTTAAAATTCTGGAAATCTTTTAAAATGAGATTGAGTTAAACAATTTTGCTCATCGTGAATTTAAAAAATAAAAAATGAAAAAATCCAATCAGACATTAATCAGCATAGACCAAGTCAAACAATCCTATCAAGAAGGCCGTAAAAATCCAATCAAGTATCGATGAACATTAGCAAAGTCCACTACTAACATTTTTAGATGACCGTTGGATGCCCTGCAACTACCAATCAAATTACGTTGGAGGTGTTTGACATAGTATTATGGCAACGTCGTGGAAGTGAGAGGCCGCCAATGACGACGGCAGCAAGAGGCACGACGGAGTCGAGGGCATGGTGGGATGGCAAGTGCTATTTGTGCGATTATAGTAAAGTTATTGCTATAGTCCTTACACCCCTCACAGTCTCACAGAGCATCATCAATCATACATCATCGGACCATGCATCGTAAACTTTATCTGTCTCCGGCATCCCTCTCCGGCTGCCCATCGAAACCCCCGGCGACCCTGCCCGCAGCCACCAGCCTCCAGTTTGAGGACTTAATGAGGTTCACCGTAACTATGGATGGGCATCTACGAATTTTCTGCCGCCTCTATGTCGGCCTTGATGGCCGCCGCCGCCGGCGGCACCACCACCACCAGAGATTTGGAGTGTTAGGATTCAATATATACAACGTACTCATTTAATAGCAGACGAATTTGAATTTGAATTTGAGTTCATATACAACGTACTCATTTAATAGCAGACAAATTTGAATTTGAATTTTGAGTTCGAATTTAAAATACCGCCCAAACAAAATTCAAATTTCTATAACCATAACCGGTCAGTCGATGTTCTTTCTTCAATTGCTATGGTGATGCCGGGAGGGTGCAGCTCAAGGCCGCCAGTGCCGCCCTCTGTACCAGTTTGGTATGAAAGTCATGGAAGAGGCCACAGATCGCTTTGTTTCTTATTCTACACCAACGAAGATCAAGAAAGAAGTCGCTTATCGGTCAAGAAACGCGAGCCATAAACAATTTTGAATGAGATCAATTTCGAATGAGATCGGAAGATAGAAAGAAGATGGGTAGCGATATGGTTGAAGAGATTATAATTCGGAAAATGGCAACGTTGCCACTCATGCTGAGGGTCGTTGACATGAGCTTCACTGGTTTATTCTCCACTTTACCAACTCATGGTGAATTGAGGCCGCCTCTGTGTTATTTCATTATTTCCCCGAAGGACATTATTTTTATTCATTCTTTAGCTACGAACTTGTTTGCTCCATACTTTGGCTCTGAAGAAGGCTCCGCTCATTTTGCCGCAATTCATAAAATCTTAGGAGCTAGCAATGCATTCAAGCTTTTACTCCATATTCCCATGAAAGAAAGCTGCCAGGCAGTTGTCAACATATCGTATGAGGCAGAGGCATGACTCCAACATCTAGTCTATGGCTTTGTTGCGCACATTTACACCTTGCAGCTTCTTGAGAACGTTTATACAATGTGTATATGTCGATAGCCTCTGCAGATGCATTTTTTGTTCCTTATATTTGCAGAAATTTTCTTGTTCTTTATATTTGCAGAAATTTTCTTGTTCTTTATAGTTTCAGAAATCGGTTCTGCAGGTGTCTCTGGACTCAAGATATGTCATGAATGTATTACAGGTTGCTTGTCTGCAGGCGGAGCTGGAATTCATGCAAGCACAGCTGGCGAGACGCCGTTCATCTGGATCAGCATCGGCCTCCGCGATTTATCAGGTCATGTTTGCTTCATCATACAGTCAACGTCCACATCAGGTCCCTGCACCATCCCATATGATCCGCCAGCCATATAACCATCGAGTCCTCGATGTGAAGGGGGAGAACGCCTGCGTTTCGCTAAATTCAATCGACTGCTATTTTTTCGTGTCTCCCAGTGACAATTTGTAGCCACAAATGAAGGTCCTCCAAAGATGCAGAAATCTTGACAAAACTGTAGTAGATAGCGAAGACCTGGAGGATCAGGCTGGTGCTATTCTTCTGACAGGTTAAGCTTTTCAAAATTTAGCAAACAATAATAACTTCATTGGCCCCCGCCTGCCAAATTGTGTCAAGATACATTTGGATTTGCTTTGATTCAACTTTTTTATATTAAAGGAACTACGAAGAGTGCCAATCTGGCGACGAATCTGGAGGAAGACACTTTGACTGTAGGTGGTTTTGTAAAAGGAATATGGATAGATGGCCATGAATTTAGAGGAATACTTTAACCAATCGTGCAGAGGAGCGAGAGATGGAATTCCGCATTATGTTTATGTTGTAATATATTTTAACCAAATTAATATGTTGGTCTCTATCGTCTTTGATAGTTATTTATTCCTCTATTTCAATGACATTCCGAGGGACATCCTTGGCCCTTTGTGCTCATTGAAATGAAATTATTGCAGTAGTTTGATTGTTACAAGTTTTTGCATATTTTTCAATTAAATTTGGCTTATTACAAGTTTAAGTTTAAGTTTTTGTTTTATTTTTTTTTTTTTTTTTATTTTTTTCATATTTTTCAATTAAATTTGTAATTCAAATAATTTCTTTGGATACCATTTACATAACACTTTAAAAAATATTATAGAAATTTTGATTTAGAATATAATTTAAAAAAAATAAGAAAGGGACAATTACAAAGAAGTCAAGTCATAGTGTTTGAATTATAAATGATGATTATTAATTAATGTTATAAAAGGTGTATTTTATATTATTTTTAAAAAACAAAATGTATTTTATATCATAAATTATAAATTAAATTAATTTAAATTAGGTTTAGAAGTATTTTTTAACTTATGTTGTAATGTAATGTTTAACATTTTAATTAAGTCAAATTAAATAAAATAAAAATAAAAGAAAAATTAAATCATAAAAATTAATATAATGTAAAGATTTTAACTAGGTCAAAATAAATAGTGGAAATTATGACTTATCATGAAAAAGAAATAGATAAATTCAAAATAACTAAAAATTGAACATTTAAAAAAATATATATTAATAACAAAATCTCCATTAATAACATATA